>CM032332.1:28026088-28299769 GCA_019022515.1 Quercus aquifolioides | reverse complement strand
TTAGTACAGGTTAATCAGAAGCCACTATTACATTTTACCATCATTGGTTCCCTGAAAGCATGAGACAAGCCCAATCACATGAGTATTTCTGTCATGGTGATGCAAGTGTAATGTAATATAATGAACAGGTAAAGTTGGCCAACCAATAACCATATTTGATTATTATATGAAATGGACAGCTACCAATGAACCTTAAGTCACTTATGAAAGTTTTAGCCAAATTGTAGTGAATCATTGCTGTTGGTCATCAACAAATTATTGATCAACCAAAAAATTAAAAAAAGTTTATTGTGAGAACATAAATAAATAAACATTAAGACTTTAACACTTCCTTCGGAAGTTTATAAGGAATAAAAATATTGAGTTTGGAAGTTTATAAAGGAATGAAAATATTGTGTTTGGAAGAAAGGACCCAAATAGTTTACTTCTAAATTAAAAAATAACAAGACAAATACAATTAGTGTGTGTTTGGCAAAAATTAAAAAGTCATCTTATTTTACTATTTAGCTTATTTTTGTTACTATTTATGGACTCCACTGCACTTTTTTGGTACTATTTATAGGCCCCATTATACTATTTCAGCTAATTTTTACATTTATCTACCGTACTTTTAGCAAAAAAATTTCAATTTCAACAAAATAAGTGGATCTCAAACAGACCCTTAATCTTTTCTCTTTTTTCTTTTGTTTTTTGGAAGATGAACCCAACAGTTTCCTTAAATACAGCCATGAATATTTAACATATTTCCAGCTTTCCTCCACTTATAATCACTGGCTTTTATTTGATATTCATCCAATAGATGATAAAGAAATACTTTGTTGTCAACTAATTAGACCTTGATTAAGGTTCACTCTACATTGTCAAATTTCCACTCCATGAAAACTGGAAAGGTAGCTAGTTATTGAAGATTCTGAACCTGACAACACACTTTGCCTTCTTAAAGTCTTAATCAATAATTAAAACTAAAAAATCTACATCACCGACCACAACTATGACCAGATAATTAAGTTCAAGCAACCAAATAAAGACAAAAAAAATAGGTGAGTGGTGGAATTCAATTTCAAGCTTATATGCCATTGAATGCAAGACTGAAGGAGTAAGACAGACTTTTTTTTTTTCTTTTTTTGAGAAACTAGTGAGACAGACTTGGGATTCATGTTTAGGCAAAATTTGGTAAATAGTATATTTTTTGGAAAAAATTCAGTGAATAGTATGCGGCTAAAAGTATTTAGTAAGTTGGACTATTTTTTGAAAATTAAGTTTGAGAAACTTGAGTTTCAACCCAAAATCGAGTTTCTCAAACTCGATTTAGACCTGACATGAATTAAAAAAAAAAAGAAAAAAAAAAGTGGAACTCGAGTTCCATTTAAAAAAAATAATGGAACTCGTGTTTGCTTCCCTCGAGTTCCACTTTTTTTTTTTTTTTTTTTTTTTTTCTTTTTTTTTTAATTCACCTCAGGTCTAAATCGAGTTTAAGAAACTTGATTTTGGGTTGGAACTCGAGTTTCACAAACTCGATTTTCAAAAAACAGTCACTTTCAGCTGCATACTATTCAGTATTCACCGAAATTTTTTCCAAAAAATATACTATTTACCAAATTTTGCCCTTGCTTTAAATACAACCAAAACATTGAAGAAATTACCATTTTTTTTAGAATCAATATATGAAATTACTTAGCTTCACACACAATATATGAAATTACTTAGTTAATATCTTATATCGGTTATTTATTTGTAACATTATACTGGTTGGATTTTGACAATATCTAATGAAATTTATTATGATGGTGTATAATTCCAAATAATAATAATGATAAAATATGTATATACACACACATTAATCATTGTTTTAATCCTATAATTTTTATTATAATTCCTAATATAACCTTACTTATTTCTATTTAGGTCATTTTTATTTTCATTACTTTTGTAGTCATTATCCAATGTGGGAAAACTAATCATATCTTTCACACGTTAATATTCTAATACACTAATGAACACTTGCTATTATAATTTATTGGGAAAATAAAACCTTAGGAAGAATATTATTGAGAGGTTAAAATAATATATGGGAACATTACTTACTGTTAAATTAGGAACATATAGGCCCGAATTCAGCAGGTAGAGTATCACTATGGTCACACTCAGGTGGAAGACGCCAACTCAGGTCGCCCTCTCTACCATTTTTTTTTTATATATTGACTTAATCCAAAAATTTAAATGTATTGAGTTTAAGTCCAGTTTTGTTAAATTATAGTTTCTACCCAAGCCCAATGCACAAATTAATTTGAAAGAGGGATTAGTAAAAAAATTTACCTCCAATTAGTACTATAAAACCAATATTACTGCACAACGAAGAATTGTAGGAGACTTAAATAAAAAAAGTTGTGGAGTAATCTTATCATACCAAATAGTTTGTAGAACTCCAATGATTTAATTATGTGAAACCATATTCTAAAATTTGGATCTAAAAAAATAAGGAGTAATAGACATAATCATCAAGGCAAAATTTGGGGAAAAAAATTGGCAAATGTCCTTTTTGAGCAAAAAAAGCAGCATTCTTCAATCTTTCCCAAACTAATTAGGAAAATACCCCTCTTTTGTAACTCAATTTGCTCAAAATTGAGTTTTAAAAAAAAAAATTTCTGAAGCCCTATAATGGCGTTTTAAGGAGTCTATAGTGACGTTTTAAGGACCTATAGTGACATTTTGGAACTTGACCTCCATGAACTCGAGTTATAGGTAATTTTTTTTATATTTTTTTTACCTATAACTTGAGTTCATGGAGGTCGAGTTCTAAAACGCTACTATAGGTCCTTAAAACGTCAATATAGACTCCTTAAAAACGTCACTATAGGGCATAACTTGATTTTGAGCAAATCGAGTTTTAAAAGAGGGGCATTTCCTTAATTAGTTTGGGAAAGAGAGCAAAATACTGTTTTTTTTGCTCAAAAAGGGCATTGGCCAATTTTTTTCCCAAAATTTGGTAAATAGTATATTTTTTGGAAAAAATTCAGTGAATAGCATGCAGCTAAAAGTATTTAGTGAGTTAGACTATTTTTTGAAAATCGAGTTTGTGAAACTCGAGTTCCAACCCAAAAACGAGTTTCTCAAACTCGATTTAGACCTGATGTGAATTAAAAAAAAAAAAAAAGTGGAACTCGAGTCGAGTTTAGTAAACTCGAGTTCCATGCTTTAAAAAAAAAAAACCATATTCCATTTAAAAAAAATAACATAACTCGTGTTTGCTTAATTTTTTCTTTCTATTTAAAATATTTTATATACACAAAACAGACATATTTTTTCTTTGCAACACATTTAATTGACATGGAGACCTAATCATCTAGTTCATTGAAAAATGTTTAAAAGTCAAAGAAAAAAAATACAAGAATTTATGTATATTAGACTTTAGAATTGTGGGCTAATTTTATGCCGTGTGTTCACTTAATTTTTTAATCTTTGAGCCAAGTGAGTTAATGAGTGCAAAATACTAAGAGTCTAATATTAATAAACTATAAAATAAAAATAAAAAAACAATCATATCCACTCAATAAAATTCACCAAAAAAAAAATATCACTACAAGTTTTATTTTATTAAAAATTAGAAGAAAAAAAAGAAGAAGATCATAAGTAGTATTAAATTTAGGCAAGAATTTTAACATGTGACTAACTACATTTAATTTTTTAAAATTTATAATTTGATTAATTATTTATATTTTTATGATAAAAAATATGTTTAATTTTAAATGCATCTATGCGTATGCATGAGTTACATGAGTATAATATGTATAATTGTGATCGATATTGGATTGGCCTAGTATTCCGCCCTCATCTCTCTACTATAAATAATTGTTTAGTACTTCCAAAGTATAATAACGTGTTATGCAATCCTCTCACGTGAATGGTAGATTAAACTAAGAATTTAATAAATAAAACCCTCAATCATAGTTGTCAGTATCGTACGATACACGATACGTATCTTATCGTGTGTAAAAAGTTCCGTATCGTATCGGCATATCGTAAGTGCTCATGAATCGTATGATACAGTGTGCGTATCGTATCGTATCATAAAATTGTATGTATCGTACGATACATAAACAAATGCTTTAAAATGAGATTTTTTGTTAAAATTTGTATTTTTATTTGAATCTAACAAGTTGTTAAACTTTTTTAACGCAAAATTATTAGTTTACTTAATTTAGCCTACTAAAATAACATATTAATAAAAAAAATTTCCTCTCTCTCCTACTATTGGACTACACAGTACACACTTACCCTTCACTTTAATATTTACAAATTTATTTTATATACTATGAATAAAATATTAATCGACAATATACATTTTTTATTTTTGTCATTATTATTATAAGTCCAAGAAACTAGAATGCCAAAAAAAAATTTATAAAAAAATTATTAAAATAAAAAGAACAAGAAGAGATAGTAAATGTTAATGACAATGAAGAAAATTTTAATGAAGAAATAAGTTTGCAAAATTATAAACATGATGATAGCATTGACTTAGATGGGGTTGATTAGGAAATTTGATGAATATAATGAAAATAAATTATTATTTTTGGGTCATTTGTAATATATTATCACTTTTGAATGTGAATGTGTATGTTATAAACACATGCTAGTTTGATTTATTTAGTTAATTTATTAAATATTATTACATAAGTGATGAATAAATTAGTCATTAGTTGAATATATTTAAAATTTATAATGAATATACCCTTTATATATGTATATTTATAATTTTTATAAATTTTAGTAAGTGTTTGTGTATCTTACGATACACGATACGAAAAAATTAAAAATCAATTCACGATACGATTCACGTTTTGACAACTATGCCCTCAATTATGTGAAAGAGATTAAGAATGTACCACGTCACGGTAATTCACTCCTCAATTATGTGAAAGAGATTAAGAGTGTAGGTACGAACTAATTAAGCCACAATACGATTTAACATCTATGATTGCAAAGCCTTATACGGTACAGCCACATTTTATTGAATGCTTGTTTGATTTTTTTGGCCTTGTGGACGGAGACCCTAAAGAGCATAATTTAAATGAGAGGATCCAAACTTTTTGTCCCAGCTTCTAGATGGCCGCCCTACAATATTACTGTCGGTGCTAGCATCCATGCCAATGTTTCTCTCTTTGACTCTTTCTTCTTTGTTAGTTGAATGTATTATCCAGTATTATTATTGTATTTCTACTTTACTTGAGCCTCTCTAATTGTCCTCTACATGCTTGTTAATAATTTTCAAATAATTTGGCACCCTTTTCTTTTGTTTTGAAAATAACAGTTTTTTTGGGGCCACCTGAATGGGATGCCTCTACGTAATAATTTGGTGTGTGTGGGATGGAAGGACTACACACACTCAAAGAATAGTCAGATTCTCAAAAAAGTTTGGACATCTTTGTTTGTTAAAAAAATAAAATAACCATTTTGTAAATTTTTAGTACTCTTGAGTCTTGACACCACTTGCGAAGCTAAATATTTTAATTCCCCTCTATAAGTGGAGGAATTTGGAGAGAAATGAAATATGAAGGTTGGAGAATCTTTCCAATTTCCAGCTTTGTATTTAAAGAGATTGTGTAGTATTACTTTAATCTTATAAGATCTGGCAGGTATAGAATACATAAAATAATAATAATAATAATAAGTGTGTACCATAAAATGACCCCTAGTATACTATATTATCTCTTAAATACTACTATTTTTGTCACTCATCTAAATGGTTTTGTTCTCATGTTATGACAGCTTTTGCTGCTTACCCTATACAGACTATTAGTCAAACAAAGAAAATGATCTCGAGAACCAATGGCTATTTAGGTGTAACATCGAATTTCATATTTTCAATACTAAAGTCTCTTACTTGGATATCAATTTAGAAAGCACCAGTGCACTTCCAAAATTGAATTAATTCCTAAAACAATCCAGTCCACTTGTGTTTAAATATTTGATAGAAATTAAAATGACCATTATCCTTAGTATTTTAATAAAGAAGAGATCTGTTAGTGCAACAAGCCGACCAAGATTGTAGAATTAAAAAGAAAAAAGTATCCTAGGAAGATGATAAATATAAAAATGAACACAGTAAAAACTTAGCAGCATACTGCTTATGTGCATTATTAAGAATCTAGCAAATCCACATTGGTCAAAGTTTTATATTTTATTTTATTTATGGGAGAAGTTAACAAATGACATTGGTTTATGATATATTTTTATAAAACTTTTATAAAAAAAGAAAAATGTAATTGAATTTTTTGATAATATTTTATATTTTCTATGAAAGTGGTATTAAAACTTTTCTAAAATAATCTATTAACAAATGCCTTTAAAGCGCACGTTAACTTTCTAGGTAACAAATGAACACCATCACATCAAATCAACTAGTTAAGGAATCTATATAATTGTACGGCCCAGTGTTTCCCTATATGTCCAAAAACAAATTCTCACTCATAGGGAACAAGCTAGCAACATCAAGTTTTTCCAACTTGATTATCTGTAATGTTTTGTTTTATGTTTTATGTTTTTGTATTTATTTTCAAGAGAATCTCAATGTTGTCCAACTAAGGAGGAGAATTCCACTTATATCAAAGTCATAGCAAAGATTGTTATCTTTAGGTGGGGACTCTAAGGTGATATGAAATGCCTTTCTTAATGCAATTGATACTGCTTAAACATTGTATATTAAATAAGAACTCTAATGACACCAAATACTCTCATTTTCATACCCTAATGATATTACATCTTTTCAAGACTATCAATTCTTTTAGTCATTATCAAATACCAACTCAATTATATTTTTGCTCAACACGGTTGTGACCCTAGTTCTCAATTTAATGTAGTTGATTATTAGTGGTATTAGCATTGGTCTATAAGGTAGGTAGGGTGCAACTGTTGCCTCTGTGAGTATTAGAATTTCAATAATTTATTTAGAGTTAGCCAGAGTAACTTACACCCTACGACAGCCATATTAGAAAAACAAGTGAAAAATTAAATAATTACATAGACATTTTGGCACAAAGGCATCTTTTAGCATATCGGACAAGAATGTCAATTACTTGATTTCAAGGCTAACTTATTTTAATTCTTAAATGTCCTTGATTATGTTGTAGGCACTTTGACTAAACCCAAAATTGTTCTAAAATTTTTATTTTGTCCTTATGCAATAGTGGAGCAAAAAAAACCTTACTCTCATTTCATTACTTCCCAAATATACAATATGGTGTGGCTGATACCAAATTAATTGAATTAATTACTTTTTATTTTTTCAAGTTTTTTAGTAACCAATGCTCTTGTACTTTCAATTGTGAATCGGGCTTTCTCCTAATTACTTCACATTATTTTCCTAAGTTACTCCTAATCTAAAAGTAATTAGATGTCAGAAATTCCCTTGTCACAATTTGTCACTGGTCACACATATCAGCTTCATGAACCATCATCATCAATGAGTGCTGAGATTTAAATGCTCCCCAAAATTATACAACAATTTGAAGGAGGAGGAGGTGGAGAATGCAGTTGCCTGTGAATTATAGTTCAGATTTTGATTCCATAATGGCTATTGCATACTTAATGCAAGTTTGTGTGTGACATGAGGGAGTGCATATTTCAAAAATACATGTAGATTCTAGAATATGGAAAAGTTACAATTATTGTCAAGCAAACTGTTACAAAGTTTAATAGTAATACATTGGGAAAGAGGCACCAGAATTTTCAAGACGCCTCTAAAACAGGACAAAGAAACTGCTAAAACAAGGTCTGTTATCTACACACCTAAAAAAGCATATTCCCTCTTCAAACACTTCAGGAAAGAAAGGGACATAACACTGGTTCAGTTGAATGCTTCAACATCCATCCCTCAAAAAAAGCTCAAACAAGCTGTCAGATCACTATTTTGAAACAGGTTGGGAATCAAACATGGTCAAGAAGTTAAACATGCAAAAATTGAACTAAAAAAACCCACCTGTAAAATGGACCTCACAGCAAACAAGCTTAATATGATGGTCTAAGATGGTAGAGCAAAAGAGGCCTTGTAAGCAGGGGCAATTCTTACATGCTCCGGGAGCAATGCTCCCGGAGCACCTAAGTTTTTTCCTGTAAGCAGTAACTTTTGAAAAAAGATAGACTTGGACTGATTGTATATTGAAGGTTTATTCCTAGTATTCTGAAGCTTCCAGCAGCAGCATAGATCTTGGAAAGATATTCTTCTATACATATAGAGAGCTGAAATTGCAACTTCGTTTCACATGAACAATTTGAAAGCTGAGCGTAGATTCCTCACAAGATCCTTCACTGTCATGCAAAATTCTTCATCCATCTGACAATATGAAGAAGGCTTTAATAGGAAGAACTTCAAATATACATTCCCCAAGAAAGAAAATATTGTGCATGTGTGTCAGTTGGGCTCCTTTTATTAAAATTGTTTCATAGAAAAGACATAAGGAGACAAGTCACACACAGAAAAATAGTATTGAATTTACATTTTAGTGAAGTTGATATACTTTCTAGATTCTCAATCAAGGTTCAAAAGTCCTAGATTTATTTCATAGAGGAAATAAAGAAACAACCTGAGCGATAATAGTGATATCAAGAGCAGAACTCCCAAATGTCATGACACTGCTATTGATGACTGTAAGGTGGAGCTTTTCAATTTCAGTGACTGATTTCTCTAGCAGTCCTTTCCTTTTCTCACAGTGAATTCTTATTAGGACATTTTTGTCACAGAATCTTGCTTCAATTTCTGGCAGTGGCTCATCAAGGGGGTCACTGGAGGAGTTTTTATCTGAAGTAGGGTTGTCACCATCAGTGAAGAGTTGGGATTTCTTTACAAAGACCACTGATTCCATGTTTTTCTTTTTAGTCTGTTCCTCGAGTGTCTTCACTCTCTCTTGCAGTTGTTTCAAGTACTTAATAGCATCTCCAAGAACAGAAGCCTTGTCCATCTGTCAATGGCATAAAGTATGATTGCAGATTGAAAATTATTTAACAGAAACACTTATGCTTGAATAATGTACCAGTCTTTCACCTTTCTTGATACTCTATAAACTATGAATTGCTTGAACACAAATACAATTAAAACTGAGACCAGCGAAAATAGGACTAGTAAGATTTAACAAAAATATAAGAATGTGTGAGAGAGGTTAGTACAAAGAAATATTAAAGATAATAAAAGTGTTTCAAAAAGGACCACAAATAATTTAGTGAATAAAAATAATGAGGAGGGTGCAATTTAAGAGATAGTATACTAGTATAGTTCATTTTCAGCTTAGTAAAGTACTCATATTTTTTATAGAAAGCTAAGGCAAAAACAAAATAATGGATCATAAACAAAAAGCCTTATGATCCAAGAACTAAGAAAATGTGATTGCAATATAATTTGATACCTTCTTAAGGCCAGGAACAATAGCAGACAAAGCTATGAACCGCTGGCTGAGCTTCTCTCGCCTCTTCCTTTCTGCTATAATGTGATCTTGCGCTTGAGAAAGTCTAGTGCTTGTGCTTAACCTCTTAGCTCCCTCGCAGGCCTTATAGACATAATTTTGGTTCCCAAAGGAACCTTGAGCAGTCAAAATTTCAGTAGGAATGGTATCCATGCTTTGGGGACATGCTGCCTCCTCTTTAGGCTTTAAAATATTCATTTGATTCATGTAGTTTGCATTGGCAAAGGATAGAATGTTTGGAGAAGAAGCAACTTGCAGGGTTGAAACATGATCAAGTTTGGATGGTGAACTCCAGCTGTTGGCTTTGTGCTGTTTCATGGGTCTATCAATTTCACTATGTGAAGTTTCCATGGCATTTTTATAGTTGAAGTTTGGGTGTGCGAAAGAGCGTTGTAAATTCTCTCCAAATGTGGCTGCTATTGGCAGTATGCCGAGCTCATCAAGAGAGTTCATTTGCCATTGATTGATGAACCTAGGATCCTCCACACCCTGCGATTTTGATAGTTTCATCTGTCAATGTCTTATGTAAGCAAATGCTCAAATCACAAACCGTACATTTCATAAACCAAGAAGAACAATGATATTGTTCCAAACAAAATCTAGTAACAACATCCTTCTTCACAGCATAAAGCTCTCATCAGTTTCAGTTGTCCTAATATTTCATCATGCTCTTATCAATTATCACCATGTGTGAAATTCAAAAATTATGTGCTAAGTGATTTTATACAGTTTTAGATTATCACTATCCAAAGCCAGTGAGGTTGTGTGTTCAAGGCCCGCTGGGTGCATGTGTAACTTACCAAAAAAAAAAAAAATCACCATCTGAGATAATACCACAAAATATATATACTAATCTTTGTCTTGAGGACAATCATGGTTGCTGAAGCATATTAATTACCACCTACCAGTTCAGATAACCCTCTTATGGATGAAATCTCCATCAGAACTCCTTTATTGATCAAAAGAGCTCAAGGGAGGAGGATCCTGCATGAAAGGTCAACAAAACAGATTACTTGGGAAGATGATATAGTTTTCATAAAAATTTTCATGCAAAAGTGTGGCAAAGTACATAGCAAATAAGAAAGCTCACCCTTTAGTAATGACCAAAAGTTTCCTTTTTCCAAGTTCTCACTAGAGGATAGAGATTGTCTACTTCCTCAACATTTATAGCTCTCACTTGTTACAGTTGCACTTTCTCTCTCGCGGGTTGTTAATGTGAATTGGCCCCCATCTTTAATAATAAAACTAATAATGAATGATTGAATGTAAAACGGCTATTGAGTATTAGACATTCTAAATTTCTATTACTACATTACTCATTGTTAATTGAGATTATAGAAAGGAAAAAAAATCACTTATTGTATCCTAGTGGGTCACTTGAAGCTGACAAAATTAGTACTCGTAAGCAAGTAACTTTTGTTGTTTTGTGGACTTTTTGGAGGGAGCTTCACCAACTTGCCGTTGAAATTTCATTCAAGGTTTTTGCTTATGATTTACAATTATCTTAAACATGTGGCCCCTCAAAAAGTCTCAATCACCAACCCAACTCCAATCCTTAAAAAAAAAAAAAAAATTATCCTCTTACTTTCATAATCAAAGCCAAAAGATTACAATAATCCAGCACAGAATTGTGACTAATGACCAAAACAGTTAAAGCCCATGTGAATTTAAGACATGTCATTGAAGTATGATTAATATGTATGGACTTATAAAAGAAGCTTAAATCACTTTCATAATTGGTTTTACTCCAAACTTTTCTTTGACTTTCCAATTGTTTTGAGCCAATATACTAGTGACACGTGCCCAATTTAAGAACCGCCAAACCGACCCATAAAGTGGTCGGCTCATGATTAAACCGGATGATCCGTGATACAATTAGAGTCATGAAAAGTTGGACATAGTTACTACTATATAAAAAAAAAAGAAGTAAAGTTTTGAAAGGGAACAGTGACATATATTCTTTTGAAACCAATCCTAGAAACTTGGAATCAATGGTCAATGACAAAAATAGTTACTACTGTATGCTACAAGTTGTTGAGGTTGCTGATTCCAGAATATCAATGGTCGAGGCCAGGTTTGAAAATGCTGGTTACAAATAGTTGCTATGTTATAGGTGTGTAGGTGTGTGTCGGTGCCAATACCAATTGTACAGTACCCACTTGACTAGAGAAGGGTTGGCAATAAACACAGTCGGCACAGTGTGAAATGGCTTACATTTTCATTTCCAATTTCTAAGATAGTTGACTACTGAATTTTTTTTGACATCAAGCAACAGAGCATGTATTATAGAACCAGAAATACTTGGATTTGTTAATTTGGACACAATTGGTGAAGAATACTAGTAAAAAAAAAGTCAGTTTAATTTGTCTATAATCTAAAGCCTACAATTGAAATTATTTGCATACCTGCATAGCTAGATTATTGATTATTGAGTTAAAGAGGTCTGGCTAGCGAGCTTGGAAGTCATTCTTTCATGCAAAATAGGTACCAGACCAGACAGACCAGGTCAACAGTATTAGTTTTGTGGAGCACAGTGTACATCTTGTAAATTGTATAATGATCAGCACGTTTAGGCCTTGGATTAATTGCTGGCATCAAGTTGTAATAACTCATTATTGGTTAGCTACTAGGAAAATACTTATCCTGCTTTTGAGGATATAAATATGGCAATTGTTTTTAAACATAAGACTAGGAAAGTACTCTCAAACTGCATACTAAGTGATGGGTAACTAGACCCCCTCTCAGCAACCGTGTGTGTTGTTTTTTAGACGTGTATTAAAGTATGGA
This sequence comes from Quercus aquifolioides, assembly GCA_019022515.1. Classification (NCBI taxonomy): domain Eukaryota; kingdom Viridiplantae; phylum Streptophyta; class Magnoliopsida; order Fagales; family Fagaceae; genus Quercus; species Quercus aquifolioides. Next base: position 28,287,527 of record CM032332.1, on the reverse strand, counting down.
AAATGTAGTTGACTTGACTCATTTGTATGAGGAAAAAACCTGTTCGAAATAGTTTGCGCAAATACACACTGCTCAAAACAACTGAAAACATGAATCGTGACTTAAAAGTAAGTCACGCTTTTAGTTGTTTTTTGGTCAATAGTTTGCACACAATGTGTTTAATAAACAGTGTCTTTTTTATAATCACTTTTAATAACCAACCATTTAGAACTAGAATATTGTTTGGGACAGTGATATGTTTAAAGCTTATATACACTATTTGGGACAACTAGAACTAGAATATTGTTTGGGACAAGTGTGCAGGAAATCCTTGTCCTTATGTAAAGTGTACACATTTGCATGAATAGTATAATATGTACAATGTTGTATACATTTGTTTAGTTTACGGTGTAAAGTGTACACTTGTACACATTTGTTTAGTCTACAGTGTAAAGTGTACATGTGAACATAAAAACATGATTTTACTATTGTTTTAACTTTTAAATCCATTAACGCCTTATCTGTTTAGACAATCTCCCCTCGGTCCGGGAATATGTGAAGTGTTTAGACAATTTCCCCTCAGTCCTGGAATATGTGAAGCCCAAAGGAGTTGTTTGTACTTTTCAGTAGTGCTCAGCCCTTCAAGACAACTACCTTGCTCAAGGGTACATAATTATTTTTGGCTAGCTTTTTTTAGGGCAGTAAATGAACCAAGTTGTTTATAAACAGCTCGAACTCAAAAAAAAAAAAAAAAAAACTTATTTATGTTCATTTATTTAACAAAGAATCCAAGCTCAAACCCAAGTTTAGGCTTATTTATTAAATGAGCCCAGCTCAAACCTAATCCACCAAGGCTATCTTAGAATTCTTCTAATAGAAAATTCATTTTTAGGATTAATACTTAACTCAAATAGAATTTTAGTTGGAAAAGAAAAGTTAATATCAACAATAAAGTTGCTGTGCTTATCTAAAAAATTGATAAGAAGTGATAAAGTAAAAGAGAAGAAGTCAATAAGAACAAACAAATTGTTGTTTTTATCTAAAAACTTACTGAAATTTGGTGAAGCCAATTGACACAACAAAACTTATTGAAATTTGGTAGAGCCACTTGGCATAGCCACAACTTCTAGCCCAACTTTTATTATATAGGTAGTATATGATATGATTTAGCAATTCTTTTTACATACCATGTTCGTGTATAGTAATCTAAATGTTGTGAGTTGTGTGATATTAAACCCGAGTTTTCACTCCCTATGTGTGTGTGTTCAGTCCGTGTCTTTCTAAAAAAAAATATATATATATATATAAATGAGAACTATGAAACAATTATTTTAATGTAAAATAAGTACTTATAACTCTAATATGTGTACTATAAAAAAAATATATTTATAGTTTTTAAAAAATGTATATTTATAGTATTTGATATATTTCAGATCCTTGCTGATGTATTTCATCTTTCTTTTCTTCAATAAATCTTTTTAGTTTGAACTTTTTGACCTACTAGTTTAAAATATACACAAGTCAGTAAACCCAAGGTCTAAATGGGTAACTTTCAAAATTAAATGAATAAGCCTGATGTTTTAATATTTGACTCATTTATAACCCTCGATTTTTTAAGATTAATCAGCTATTCCTGGCTAGAACATTCACAATAAACTATTCAAACCTCACTTTTCCAAAATTAGTGAGTAATACTCATTTTTAGGATTCCATGAGCTCGCCACCCAATCATAAAAAAATTTCTTATTATATTTCATTAACCGGAACTCTATTTGTTGGATTCAAGCCAATTGTGGTCGATTGACCAAGCAAGTGGCCATTTGTGGCAGCGAGTGACGTCAGATTCATTGGATTTACGTTGGAATTGTGGCCATTATGGCAGTGAAGGGTGTTGGGTTTGAGGATTTATGCCGATTTTTCTGCGGGTTTGGATAATTTGCTGGATTTGATAATAAAAAATATAGAAATAGTTAAATTATATATATATATATATATATATATATATATATATATAAACAGAAGCTGAGAGAAGGTTGATTCATACAAGTAAGACTATTTTGCCATGTAGATGAAAAAGCTCAATTACACTTTTAACACGTATAAAGTTTAATGATTCAAAAGCTCGCACGTTACATTGTTTGAGGATTATTAAAAAACAGTTACGCGTCAAAAAACAAAATCCAAAACACCGCAACCCAAAGAAACTATTAATGTCTTCCGCTATATCCCATTCAGTCAAAGTTCAATAAATTCAATCAAAACTGTTTGTGCCCATATTATATATAAAAGTAGAAACTTTTGCGGAAAAATATGGGATTCTACCATTTGGCGCATTCTTTGAAAATAGAATTGAACTACTCTTAAGCTACAAGGTAAGAACAAAAAAATAGGAACTTTCTGTTTCTTTGGTTCAATGTTTCAAAACTTTTCCTATTAAAGAATAAGGATTGTTTGTAAGACTTTTTCTTTCTTTGGTTTAATGTTTCAAGATAAACCAGCCTCTTGCACTTCTACTCCTTTTTATATAGCTCGCAACCCTTCATGCTATCTTCTCTCGAATTCATTCTAATTAAGAATGATGTCATTTATCTTCAACCTTTCAATGACACCTACCTAGCTCCAACTTTGTCATCATTTCTAATCCTAACCAATATGAGTTAGCTATAACTAAGGAAGAAGGCTTGCTTTTTTCTTTTTTCTTTTTTCTTTTTATTTTATTTTTTTAGCGATGGCGGATTATGGTTTTGAAGTTGAGGTCAGATGTGGACTATGTGATTGCTTTGGGTATTGGGGTGTTTGGTGTGGGCGGAGCTAAAGGGGGGCTGGGGGCAGCGCCCCTGAGTTTTCAAGTTTTCTATTAAGAGCACTGAAAAAATTATATAATATCTGTAAATATGTTGTAAATATACCCACCAGGCCCCCTAGGATTTTGAGGAAAAGAAAAACAAAAGATTACAACTGGTTTTGTTAATCTCTCTTTTGAAATTTATTTGGGTCTCCCTCAAATTTTAGAACTGCTTCAAAAAAAGCCCGAACAAAATTAATACCAAAAAAAAAAAAAAAAATTGGCCCATTCATTAGCCCAAAATTCCTCCAAATTCTAAAGCAGAACCATCTAAACAAGTTCCCAAATTAACAATATCCCAATTTTTTACCAAACAAAAAACCCAAATTGATTAGGGAAACAAAAGCAAAAACACTCTCCTCAATTCTCTAAGGACTCTCCCTAGTCAACTCTCCACAGCTCTCCCATGCTTCACTCTATCATTGGTGTCGCCTTATCAGAATGAAGTGGTACTGCTATCTCCCTTCAGCTCTATGCCTCTATCTATTCATGTTTGAGATTACTAATTTCTTTTGCGAGTTGTCTCCAGGTATGGCCGAATGTGTATGTCAATGACAAATCAAAGCAAAAGAAAGACTAAAAATACTATGTAATATTTTGATAATCATATATGTACAGTGCTGTATAACTTGCATATTAAGTCTTTTGACAAATTTTTTTTTTTTTTTTTTCATTATCAGAATTTCTTTTTCTATTATTTTATGTGTCAGGAGACTTAGGTGTTGTTACTGTTATCTTTTTTTGTTTTTGTTTTTATTTATTTTTTATGAGCTATTCCATAAATGTGTATAAAATAAAAATTTTCATAAAATTACAGCCAAATCTTTACTAAATAAAATCCTATCAGATGTCTTAAAAATACAACTATTTAATTTCTAAATCCACATATGAAAATCTTCTCGAAAGAATTTAGCCTTTTGGACTTTGCAGACTACATATTAGTACTTTGGGACCTGTGAGTTGCGAAATTGTAATAAAATAGAAGCATATAATCCCATAGATGCAAAATTAGATAGATAGGGACACAACACTACAATGCAAGTCACTTCTTTTTTTCTTTTCTTTTTTCATCAAAAAACACTACAATGCGCGCAAGTCACTTTTTTCCCCCTTCTTTCATGTTTTAAACTCTAGAAAATTACCAAAATTGTCTCATTTCAGACCAGTTTAGGTACTACTACTTTGTTGGGTTATTAGTCAAACTGGTCGAGCCAGCCCATACATGCTCTAAAGCATTACCGAGTATAAATGTTTTTGATAATCTTTAATTTCTATTTAGGAAAATATTAATCATACTATAAATTTTACTATGAAAGGTTTATAAACTGGTGTGGGGCAGTGTATGTGATTCGTGAACTTCAATAACATAATAAATTAATATCAGAATTGCTTTTTCTAATTCATGACACATTAATTTGTAAGAGTTATGTTGTACAATTTATAATATCTTCAGCACCACTCTTTTACTTATGTGTGCATCAAAAAATTCAATCTCATTCAAGTAACCAACCATATCCTTTAGTCTCATATAAACCGGAATCCACCTATTTTGTACTAATTTTTCCTTTTATAGGTAACAAATATCAATGACAAAAGAATGATTGAGTACAAATCTTTTTTTTTTTTTTTTTTGGGATAAAATTCAATTTAGTGCATTTATTTTATATTAAAATAAATAAAAGTTTGGCTTAGAAGCCGTGGTTGCGCTAAATGGCTACTCTCTCTAATTAGTAAATTAATTTTTTTTTTTTTTAAAACCCCACATTTTGACTAAGAGATAAGATTTAACAATAATTTATAAAAAAAAATTAAGTGCTAATCAAACTAAAAAGTCTATCATTAAAAACTTCTAAACTTAAATCCACACAACTCATGTTTTTGTTTTTGTTCTTTTTCCTGAAATATAATAAAATTTGGGTTTAGAAGTCGTGGTTGGGCCAAGTGGCTACTCTCACTAATTAGTAAATTAATTTTATTAAAAAAAAAAACTCACATTTTGACTAAAGGATAAGATTTAACAATGATTTAAAAAAAGATTTAACAATAATTTAAAATAAATTTAAATTCTATTCAAACTAAAAGTCTATTAGCAAAAATTTCTAAACTTAAATCCTACAAAACCTACATTTTTTGTTTTTGTCTTTGTTTTTTTTTTTTCCTCAAGTATAATAAAAGTTGAATTTAGAAGCTGTAGTTGGGTTAAGTGACTACTCTCACTAATTAGTAAATTAATTTTATTAAAAAAAATAAAAACAGTCCACGTTTTGACTAAGGGATAAGATTTAACAATAATTTTTTTAAAATTAAATTATATTCAAACTAAAAGTCTATTATCAAAATTTTCTAAACCTAAATCCTACACAACCCATGTTTTTATTTATTTATTTTCCTCAAGTTGCATGATTTGATAATAATTTAAAACAAATTTATATTCTATTCAAATTAAAGGTCTATTATTAAAAAAAAAAAAAAAAATCTAAACTTAAAATCCCACACAACTCACACTTTTTTTTTTCCTTGAGTTGCATCTTATTAAATTAATATTTTATTAGTATATTAAACTACAAAGCTCTTGACTAAGGATAAGACTTAACAATAATTTAATATAGATAAAAGATTTATCATCTAAGTTTTAGAAATTTAAATTCTACTCCAACTAAAAGTCTATTATCAAAATTTTTCGAACTTATATATTTTCAGCAATGACTTTTCATGGTTGTGCCAAGTGAATACTTTCACTAATTATTAAATTAATTATGTATTTTTTGTTATGATATATTTCCTCAATTAAGGGATAATATTTAACAACTATTTAAAATAGGTAAAATTTTATCATTTAAATTTCAACAAATTTAAATTCTATTCAAGTTAAAAGTCATTTATAAAAAGTTTATAAACTTAAATCACACACAAAACTATTTTTTATTTTCCTCAAGTTGCATGATTTAACAATAATTTAAAACAAATTTAAGTTCTATTCAAACTAAAAGTATATTATAAAAAAGTTCTAAACTTAAATACCAAGGCTTTTGTTTTTGTTTTTTGTTTTTCCTTAAATTGTATCTTATTAAATTAATATTTTATTAGGATATTAAGCTACAAAACTCTTGACTAAGGGATAAGATTTAACAATAATTTAATTGAAAAAGTTTAGTTACAAAATTAGTTGTAGTCTAAGGCTAAAACTTTCTTTAAAAATTATTACGTACATATTTTGAAAATCAAACCGTTATATTGCATATTTTTTATGCTATTGATACAAATGTCAAATTTTGTGCCAATCAGATATCATTTACTATATGATCTATAAGTTTATATTTTATGTATGATTTCAAACAAAAAAACTTGAAATTTAAACAATTTATTGTTAGGAGTGCTATTGATTTTTAATTTTCTAGAAATTTTGAAAGCATGGAAGATATAAGAAGAAATGTAATCCAATTAATGGTGAATTTATCAAAATTCACCTCCAATAAAAAGATATTCATTTCTATTTTTTTTAGGTATAATTTTTTAACTAAACTTTGTCCAAATTTAATTTAGATAAAACTTTATCATCTAAGTTTTAGAAATTTAAAGTTTTCTCCAACTAAAATTCTATTATTAAAACTTATATATTCAGCCATGTTTTTTCGATACAATCCCTCTTAACTAATAAGTTATCCCTAAAATTAAATCTCATATAATACACTCCACGTTGTTGTATTTTTTTTTTTTTTTTTTCAAAATGCAACTGACTCTTATGTTTTAATCTAATAAATTCATCTTACTTATTATTCTCTGCTTCTGAATTTGCGTGTAGGATATAAAGCTAAAGAAAGTTTACTATAAAGTAGCAAAATAATAGACACCCATTTAAGTTCTTGGTTCTCTTAGTTAAGTTTTTATTTTATTTTTTTATATATCCTCAAATTTTGAACTCTTTTGTGTATATTTTGATTTTTGGTTTTGGTTATTGTATTTAATTTGTGTGTGTTGATTTTTTCAATTAGACTATCAGTAGAAAAAAAAATCAGTATTAAGGAACTATTTTATATATTATTGTTTGTACTGACTAGGGAATAAATTAAACATAACCCAAATAGAAATGATCAAACTCATTCCATATCTCATGTAAAGATAACACAAAGCACAAAGAGAATTTTAATATATAAAAATAGATAAACACTTAGAAGGACTAAACTCTAAACAATTAGAACTGTAGGGACTGGATTTGAGCACTTCTACTGTTGAGTGAGTGGACTCAAGCCCAGCTAGCCCAATACAATGAATTTGTAGAGAGCGGGTTCAAGAACTAGGCCCTAGTGAGAGATACGACGGCTAGGCATGGTTGCATATGGATTGAATAGCACGGACGTGGATTCAAATGTGCAATGATGTTCCTCGGCCCTCCTCTTGGGAGCTTGAGGTTCTTATTATTTCTTCAGTGATTGGTTACAAAAGTTTTTCTGTTGTTACCGGTTGTTGCAATGTTCTATACTTCTAATTTTCTCCTCCTTTTTCCGTCCCTCTTTCAAGAGGGATTCCTTACATTATATACCCCCTTTCCGTTGATCTTAGCCCTACATTTGTTGCTCAAGCAGGTCACTACTTGAGTGCTTGTCCCATCAGCCGCCTTCCCATTCTTTCTGTGGGCTGCAGCAACCAAGGCTGCACTGTTCAGGGGTCATTTCCTCATTAATGCGGTCAGAACGTTAGTTGTGGACATTTAATGTGGAGGTGACAGTTCATCGTGGACTTGCTCCTCCACCATGCTTCCACGGCTGACACGTTGTACTTGTTTCTTCTCTTTAGATGCTCGGGAAGGCTGCTTTTGGTGGCTCGTTACTTCCTCCTCCCATGGTCTTAGTTGGCCGAGGACAAGGTCGTCCTCGGCAAGGTTCCTGGGCAATTTGGACTTTCATACTTCGTCCTCGGGCGTTTCTTCCTCCTCGGCATGGGCCTTGGGCTTGGTACGAAGTGGGCCGGGGTTACCAGATTCTCTGACCCCACAATAGCCCCTCAAAATCCTACTGTCCGGGTCCTCGGGCGGAGAGGAGGATTTTGACATCCTCGGGTCGTTGTGATGGCTTGTCACGTCTTATCCTCCATCAGTGCCAGAGTCTTTTCGCTTGTCTAAGGCACGTTCTTGGCGCTTTGGTATACGAAGCGCGACTTCATTTAATTCTGGCGGCTCTGTGCTCCCCCACGTTCAACGGCATGATGCCAATCCAACGGCTGGGCTTTTCCCAGCTTTATGAGTGGGAAAACTTGCACGGTTATTTTCAACTGGGGGTATAAATACTCGTTTGATCCGATTGGCCTCTTTACTTTTGCACTCAAGAGTTCTTGCGCACGTACATTGAATTCAATCAAATCTCCAACTACACTTACGTCTTTTTCAGCACAAAAAGCCTGTCCGAGGAGCTTTTCCTCATTTCTGTAAGTCTTCTTCTCCCTCTCTAGCTCAAATTTCCTCTTTGAGTCATTTCTTGAGTCTTTTAGCCTTTGTTAGGGATTGGTAGATTTAAGAAGTTAGTTGAGTCTGAAGAGGCGATGGAGAAATTCATCGCCGATTATAGGATACCCAGTAACGTGGGCTTGAGGTACTGTGGGGAAGGGGAATGTCACATTCGGAGGGAGGAGGGTAAGGTCGTGATTCCCATAATTGCCTTCCTTGAAGGCGGTATGAGAATTCCCATGGGGCCAGTAATGAGGGGTTACCTTAGGTATTTTAGGTTGGCCCCCACATAATGCGCCATCAACGTGTTCAGAATCCTGGGTTGTGTGGACGCCTTGAATGAGCAGATGGGGTTGAGGTTAACCCATCATGATGTAAATTAGTGCTACAACCTCCAAAAACTAAAGGGTACGTCTTATTACATGAAGACGAGGGACGATAAGGTCCGGCTTATCTAGTGCCTTCCTGAGTCCAGTAAGGGGTTGAACAAAGACTTTCTCATCGTGTTCGAGGAGTGGCACGATGGCCTTCATTGTCCGACAGAGGAGGAGACACCAGGTGGAGTACTTTAGGTAGGAGAGGGTCTAGTCTTTCGGGTTGTAGGTCTGCTTTGTTTGGTTGCTGACAGGAACATGTTTTCTTTTCTGCAGATCTACACGCCTTTGAGCGTCATTTTAACCTGGTCAACAAGAAGGACTTGGAAAAGGTCCTCAGGGCGGAGATCTTTGTGAACGAGGCTGACAACCAAGTTAGAGCCGCCCACAAGATCCTCGGGTACAAGCCGCTCCAAAAGTCGTTCCCGGCTTCGAAGTACGTGATCAGAGCCAAAGATCCTCGGCTTCGTAGCATAACCGTAGCGGAGCAGGGGTTTTTGTTTCCTGAAGGGTCTCTTGCTCCGGAAGGTATTCCGTTGGCAGGTCCTTCTACCTCTGCCCAAGCTGCGAAGGCCGAGGAAGAAGAGCTAGGAGAAGAGGAAGAAGTTGCTGATTTGGGTCCATCCGAGGACGAATTTAGTGCTTTTGACCAAGTCCACCTGGTCGAGGATCCCTCTGGTGACTTGGGCGATCCCAATCTGACCGAGGCGGACCTCCTCTCTGCAAGGACTTCTCCCCAGGCCGAGATGGGCTTTAAGAGGCAACCCCAGACCAGCCTACTTGACCTGCTTGAGGGTCAGCCGGGGAGGGATGAGCCGGGAAAGTCCCAATCCAAGCTTTCTCCTCCGCTACCTAAGTTTCAACATGTTCAGACCAAGTCGTCCTCTTCCCAGTCAAAGTTTCCAGCTCCTCCACCTCAGCCGAGTTTGCCACCAAGGCCCGAGCCTACTGATCCCCAATATAAGAAAGGCCCTAAGGGCAAAAGGCCTATGGGAGCTGAAAGAGTCCGCTCTTCCCAGGAGGAGGATGAGGCTCGGCGGCCTTCTAAGCAGCAAAAAATTGGGCACCAGGGCCAAGGAAGAGAGGTGGCTGTGCAGTCCGAGGCCCAGGCTTGGCTCCCTGCTCCAATGCTCCATGGGGAGCCTTTGATGGATAACGCCTCTCTCAGGGACTTTAGAAGGTGAAGGCGCATATGTGGCTGATGCGCTGGAGAGGTCCCTGCTACTCCCCGCCGATATAGCCCAATTGGAGGACCTGAGGAGCCATGAGGTCATCCTCAGCCTGAAGAGGTACTTAGGCATTGTAAGACATCCGACACTTGAGGCTTCGTTGATTCTTACTCTTCAGTTCCCAACTTATCGTCCCTTTTGTTTCAATTTGCAGGCTGTCCAGGCAACTTACAGGCTAGAAGAGGAGGCCAATAACCAGAGCAAGGCCATGGATCAGGAACGCAACAAGCGCTTGAAGGCCACGCGAACCTTTAAGAACTCCGAGGCTGATCTCAAGAAGGCTAGAGAGGATCTAAAGGAGGTGACGAAGGCCAGAGACAACGCGGTGTCCGGCCTGGCTGGTGCCCAAAAACAGGCCGCTGATCAGACAAGGCGCCTTTTTGATGCTGAGGGTCAACTGAAGATAGCTAAAGAGCACATTACCGACTTAAAGCAGAAGTTGGCTGAGGCAAAGGGAGCCAAGAACGTCGCGGAGTTCGCCAGGGATGAGGCTTTGAGGGCCAAAGTGATGGCTGAGCTCGCGAGGACAGAGGCTGAGAGCTCTAAAGAGCAAGCAGAGGAGGAGGCCTTTACTGAGGGAGTGGTTAAGACCGAGGCTACCCTCAAGGCTCAAGTCCCTGAGGTATACAGGCGCTACTGCTCCTAGACTTAGAAAGAGGCCCTTAACCAAGCTGGGGTCGAGGTCTCGTCTGAGCTTAGGAGGGCCGAGAGAGTGTACTACCCTCCTGCTATTCGAGAGGCTGCCTCTGCCACCTTTGAAGCCGACACTATCCCCGAAGCGGTAGACGGGAACCAGGCCAATGCCGCCAAGGGTCCCACTTCCCCCGATAGGCCTGCCGAGGAGGCTGAGCATCAAGGGGTGCCCGAGACAGAAGAAACCAGTAACCAGGAAGCATCCCCAGATGTGGTGAAGCCCCCTGTTGGCCTTCAAGTTCCTCCTGCTGACTCCCAGGCTCTTCTTGCCGAGGAGGACCTTCCCAAAGTTGCCCCTCCAGCCAAGGAGACAGCTATCATGGTGGTGCCTCTGCAGGTTGTTCCCCTAGGTCAGAGCTCCGAGGACCCCAAGGACACCTCTGGACAGCCTCCCAAGGGGGGAATAAAGTTCAAATTGCAGAAATAGGCTGTCTTCGCTAGCTTTTATCTTATGTTTTGTTTTTTGTTTTTGCCGTTTTTGTTTCCTTTTTTTTTTTTTTTAAACACTGTAATGCTACTTTTAAGTTAGATGCATGAATCCTCTTCTTTACTTGGTGTTTATTGTCATTGTGATGAGTTTTACTACTTATATAACCTGGGCTTTAATTATTAGCTTCACAATCTCAGAGGCTCAGCATGTTTTTCATTATAAATTGGCAACCAAAAAATGTAAAGCCCATAGTGATAGTTCCCACTTGGACCTTGGTCGATAATTGAACCACCTTAACACCATGATCTATTTTTGCTGGATTGAATACTGAAGGAACAACTTCACAATATTAGCTCTACATCTCATGGATTGGTTACTGTAAACAATAAAAAAATGCTTAAGAAAGCCATTAATTGCTGATTATGCTAAGGGGTTGGGTTCAATGTGCCTCAGAATGCTTTAAGTGATGCTCATGGGCTTGTGTTTGTTTACTCCTTTGCTGAATGTAGCCAGTCTCTCAAAGGACCTGAGTCTGAGGGCCATGTAAGACTCTGGTGCTGCCGAACCCTTAGGTTCTTCTCTGAGTAGTTAGTTTCCCCATAGGCTTGAGTCCGAGGACCATATAAGGCCTTCGTTCTGTCTAACACTTAAATTCTCCTGTAAGTAACTAGTTTCCCCATAGGTTTGAGTTCGAGGACCATGCAAGACCTTGGTTCAGTCTAGTACTCAGGTTTTTCTTGAAGTGGTTAGTTTCCTCATAGGCTTGAGTCCGAGGACCATGCAAGACCTTGGTTCAGTCTAGTACTTAGGTGGCTGCTAAGATACAGGATACATAATCATAATAGACATAAAATTCGAATCAAAAGGGGATGCTTTCATTAATAATAATACCTTCTAAGGTTATTTACATTCCACAGACGAGGTACAGGTTTTTCATCTAGGTCTTCTAAGTAGTACGTGTTTATCCCCGCTACTGAGGTACTTCGATATGGTCCCTCCCAGTTGGGCCCCAACTTTCCCTAGGAAGGATTCTTGGCAGCCCCCACAACTTTTCTCAACACTAGGTCACCTAGTGCTAGTGGTTTTAGCTTCGCATTGGCATCATATCCTTGCTTGAGCTTCTGGTGGTAATAGACCAGCTGGATCATTGCCCCTTCCCTTTGTTCATCAACCAGATCTAGACTCTTCCCCAGTAGTTCATCATTACTGCTTGAAGTGAAAGAGCTCGTCCTTAGCATTGGGAAGTTTACCTCCAGAGGGATAACAGCCTCAATCCCGTAAGTCATAGCAAAAGGTGTCTCCCCCGTTGACTGCCGTGGTGTAGTCCAGTATGTCCAAAAAACGTGGGGCAGCTCTTCTACCCATCTTCCCTTGGCGTCATCCAGTCTCTTCTTAAGCCCGTTGATGATGACCTTGTTGACAGCCTCGGCCTGCCCATTTCCCTGAGGATAAGCTGGAGTTGAGTACCTGTTTGTGATCCCAAGTTCACAACGGTATCTTTTGAAGGCCTTGTTGTCAAATTGGAGTCCGTTATCCGAAATGAGGGTATGAGAGACCCCGAATCGCTTGACAATGTTTCTCCAAAGGAATTTCTTAGCATCCACATCCCTGATGTTGGCCAATGGCTCAGCTTCGACCCATTTGGTGAAGTAATTCGTGGTAACCAATAGATATCTCTTATTCCCTAGTGCTTTAGGGAAAGGGCCTACAGTATCCAAGCCCCACTAGGCGAACGGCCATAGGCTAGACAAAGGGTTGAGGACCCCTCCAAGCTGATGAATATTTAAGGCGAACCTTTGGCATTGGTCACACTTCTTGACATACTCCAAGGCCTCCTTCTGCATCCCCGGCCACCAATATCCTTGGGTGACGGCTCGGTGAGACAGGAATCTTCCTTCTGTGTGGCTCCCACAGATCCCCTTGTGCAGCTCTTTGAGCAGTAACTCTGATGCCTCAGGGTGAATACACAATAGGTATAGTCTAGAGTAGGAGCGCCTATACAACTTGTGGTCCTTGGACAACCAGAATCGAGAAGCATTCCTTCGTATCTTTTCAGCCTCTGACTTCTCCTTGGGCAAAACAACATCTTTGAGGAATCTCACTATGGGGTCCATCCAGCTGGGACCCACCTCAACTGGATGGATGTGGACCGTGCCTTTTGCCACCTCATTCACTTTTTCCAGATGCTCCACAAGTATGACCCGAGGCAAATCCCCTACCGAGGAAGTGGCAAGTGTGGCCAATGAATCAGCGTGGGTATTTCCACTTCTAGAGACATGAGACAAGCTGAAAAGATCGAAATTTGAATGCAAGCGCTTGACCTGGCTTAGGTACTCTTGCATCCTCAAATCTTTGGCTTCCAGTTCTCCCTTTACCTGGCCTACCACCAATCTCGAATCCGAGAACATCTCCACCGCTTTTCCTCCCATTTTCTGCACCATGACCATCCCTTATAACAATGCTTCATACTCGGCTTCATTGTTTGTGGCCGAGAACCCGAGCCTCAGGGATTTTTCTATGACAGACTCCTTAGGGGATACTAAAACTAGCCCCACTCCAGAGCCCATCTGATTTGCCGCGCCATCAACGTATACCTTCCAACATGGTGGCCCCGGGATGGAGACTACCCCAACTGATTTTTCGTCCATGCTTCTCTTCTCGGCTTCCATCTCTATTGGTGGTTCGACGAATTCGGCCACCAAATCAGCCAGGACCTGGCCTTTTATGGAGGTCCGAGGCATGTATTTGATGTCAAAAGCCCCCAGAATTGTGTTCCACTTGGCGATCCTTCCTGTTTAATCAGCAGTCCGAAGCACGGACTTCAAAGGTAGTTGGGTTAGGACAACCACTGTGTGAGCCTGGAAATAATGGGGGAGCTTTCGTGTGGCGTGGACCGCAGCTATTATGGCTTTCTCTAAGGGTAGGTATTTAATCTCAGCTTCATGTAATGACTTGCTAACATAATAGACTAGTTTTTCAACGCCATTGTCGTCCCGAATTAGTACCAGACTCAGGATTGGACATGATAGGTGGTCGGGATAGGTATTCCTTGAGTTGCTGGAAGGCCACGACATAATCCTTGGACCACTCAAATCCCTTCCACTTGTTGATCAGGAGATAGAAAGGCCTGCACCTGTCAGCCGACCTGGAAATGAATCGATTCAGGGGCGCGATCATTCCAGTAAGCTTTTGGACCTTCTTGAGGTTTTGCGGAGGCTTTAGATTATGAATAGCCTTGATTTGGTCTGGATCAACCTCGATTCCCCTGTGAGTAATAATGTATCCTAAAAACTTGCCAGATCCCACGCCAAACGAGCATTTGGAAGCATTTAGGCGCAGCTTGTGCTTCCTCAAGACATCAAAGGTGCAGTCGAGGTCTCCTAAATGTTCGGACACCGCTTTACTTTTTACCACCATATCATCAACGTAGACTTCGATGCTCTTGCCCAGCATCAGCTCGAACGTTCTCGTCATCATCCTTTGATAGGTGGATTCTGCGTTCTTTAGACCGAATGACATTACTTTGTAGTGGTAGTTCTCAATGGGTGTCACAAAGGCTGTCTTCTCCTGATCCTCCAAGGCTAGTGGTATTTGATGATAGCCTTGAAAGGCGTCTATGAAGCTCATCCGAGGATGGCCCGTAGTTGCATCCACTAGCTGGTCTATCTGAGGCATGGGGAACGGGTCTTTTGGACATGCCCTATTCAAGTCTGTGAAGTCCACACAGACCCTCTACTTTTTGCTTTTCTTCTTGACCACCACAGTATTGGCCAACCATTCGGGGTAAAAAACCTCTTAATAGCCCCTGCACGCTTAAACTTATTCACCTCTTCTCTAATTGCATCAGCGTGCTCTCTCGATGGGCGCCGGGGTGGCTGTTTCTTGGGAATTATGGATGGATTGACGTTGAGATGGTGACAGATGAAGGACGGATCAATCCCTGGGGCATCACAGGCGTCCCATGCAAACACGTCAACATTACTTTTGAGGAACTCAATTAGCTCCTCCTGCTCCTTAGGAGGCAGCTGAGCCCCGACCCGAAATAACTTCTCCAGGTCGTCACCAATTACCACTTTCTCTAGATCCTCACATTTTGCTTCCTCGGCAGCTACATTAGGAGGCGCCACCGGGGTCTTTGATTGCTATAAACTCTCTTCAGCAATGGCCGAGGGCTGTGCATGAAGCCGATGTGATATGGCAGCCACCATGCACTGTCTTGCTATGGATTGGCAACCACGGATTTTGAAAACTTGATCCCCTAACGGGAATTTCACCTTCTAGTGCAAGGAGGAGGCAAAAGCCCCCAAGGTGTGGAGCTAGGGCCTTCCTACGATGGTCGTGTAGGGGGAGTAGGTGTCCACCACTATAAAGTTTACCTCCACCACCTCTGGGTCGGTTCGGATGGGCAGTCTGATCATGCCCTTTGGGATAACAAGCTTCCCGTCGAAACTCATCAAGGGAGAGCTATAGGGCGTTAAGTCCTCCGGTTTCAACCCCAGCCCTTTGTAGAGGTTCGGGTACATGACCTCGGCCGCACTGCCATCATCGACCATCACTCTCCTCACATCATAGTTCCCGATTCTGAGAGTGATCACCAGAGCATCATCATGGGGCTGGGTGGTCCCAATCTTGTCTTCCTCTGAAAAGCTCAAGGTTGGGTGAGAATTCCTTCTGGCCCTCTTTGGCTCTGACTAGGACTTCTCGACAGGCATTTGGGCCACAGACAACACTCGCGAAGGGCGCATGCCTATTCTTCCTGGTTCGGCCAAGATTACATTGATTGTCCCTGCGGGCGCCCTTAGGGCGTTATCTCTCCTCGGCTCCTTTTAGTCTAGCCTGGATGGTCATCGGGGTGATGCAGAAGGTGCTTCAGCTTTCCTTCTCGGACCAGCTGGTCCAGATAGCTCAGGAGATTCTTGCAGTTTTCTGTATTATGTCTGTGGTTCCTGTGGTACTGGCAGTAAAGGTTCTGATTGCGCTTCACGGATTCCCCCACTATCTTATTCGGCCACCTAAAGTATGGCTCGCTCTCGATTTTCGCCAACACCCTGTGTACTGGCTCTCGGAATATGGCATGGAACGCCTGCGTGTCAACTGCTCCAGATTGCCCTGTGAAGTCCCTCTTCGAGTGGGTGTTGTTGTATCGGTCCGACCTGAAATCCCTCCTCTCCTGAGGGATAACCTTCTCCTTTCCTCTGCCCTGCAGCTGGTCTTCCTCCACTCGTTTGTACTTGTCGATCTGATCCATCAGTTGGCGCATACTGGTGGCAGGCTTGCCAGTCAGAGACTTCCTTAGGCCGTGTCCAGTCGGGAAGCCATTTTTGAAGGTACTGATGGCCACGTCATCAAAATTTCCCTCCAGTTCATTGTCCATCTCCCAATATCGGTCCGAGTAGGCCTTTAAGGTCTCTCCATCATGCATGGACAAAGACAGTAGCGTGCTCAAGGGCCGTGGGGCTACGCTATTCGTAACAAAGCGAGAGCTGAAGGCCTGGGTCAGCTGTCTATACGAATCTATGGAATTCGTCTTCAAGCCATTGAACCACCTCATCGCCGTTGGACCCAAGCTAGAGGGGAAAACCTTGCACATCAACGCCTCGTTCTTGGAGTGGACAACCATCCTTTGGTTAAACTGGCTCACATGCTCCACGGGGTCCGTTTTGCCATTGTAAATGAAGAAGGTTGGCTACTGGAACCGCCGAGGGAGGGTAGCCCCCTCTATGTGGCACGTGAAAGGCGACTTGGATAGTTGGTCCAATGCCCTACTCATGGCATCGTATCCTAAGCCCCTAGGAGATGGGCTCTTACGTTTACGCTCCCGGTAGTGCTCTTCGTCATGAGAGAAGGTCTCGCTTGGAGGAGTTCTTGACCTTTGCCTATAGTCATCATCGCTTTCATCGTCAGAGGGCAGGTCGGGGCTTGGTCGAGGTCGCCTTCGTTGTGCATGGCGCAGCCTCCTCTTCAAGTCGTCTATCTCTCGCTGCATGGCCTGCTCATCGTTCTGCCCCTGGGTCACGCGGCTCCTAACCTCCTTTGGTTGGGTGGCCCGGTTGTTGTTTTGTCTCTGGGGCACATGACCGTCCCCACGCGAGTAGCTTCTGCTGGTTTGGGTGGTGTGCACACTTCCCTCTCGAAATCTTCCATTCTCTTCATTTTGGTCGCGCTCAGGGTTGGTAAAGTTACCATGATGCTGGGATTTGACCGGTTCGGGCTGATGAGAGCCTGCTTGATGAGGGCCCAATCCTGCCATGCTTGGCCGTTGCCTTTACTAACACAAGAGTTCTTCCCACAAACGGCGCCAATTGTAAGAACTGGGTTAGAGCACTTCTGCTGTTGAGTGAGTGGACTCAAGCCCAGCTAGCCCAATACAATGAATTTGTAGAGAGCGAGTTCAAGAACTAGACCCTAGTGATGGGTACAATGGCTAGGCATGGTTGCATATGGATTGAATAGCATGGACGTGGATTCAAATGTGCAATGATGTTCCTCGGCCCTCCTCTTGGGAGCTTGAGGTTCTTATTATTTCTTCGGTGATTGGTTACAAAGGTTTTTTTATTGTTACAGGTTGTTGCAGTGTTCTATACTTCTAATTTTCTCCTTCCTTTTCCGTCCCCCTTTCAAGAGGGATCCCTTACATTATATACCCTATTTCAGTTGATCCTAGCCCTACATTTATTGCTTAAGCAGGTTACTACTTGAGTGCTTGTCCCATCAGCTGCCTTCCCATTCCTTCTGTGGGCTGCAGCAACCAAGGCTGCACTGTTCAGGGGTCATTTCCTCATTAATGCGGCCAGAACGTTAGTTGTGGGCATTTAATGTGGAGGTGACAGTTCATCGTGGACTTGCTCCTCCACCATGCTTCTACGGCTGAAACGTTGTACTTGTTTCTTCTCTTTAAATGCTCAGGAAGGCTGCTTTTGGTGGCTCGTTACTTCCTCCTCCCATGGTCTCGGTTGGCCGAGGACAGGGTCGTCCTCGGTAAGGTTCCTGGGCAATTTGGACTTTCATACTTCGTCCTCGGGCGTTTCTTCCTCCTCGGCATGGGCCTCGAGCTTGGTACAAAGTGGGCCGGGGTTACCAGATTCTCTGACCCCACAAGAACTTAAAGTAATTTTTTTATTAAAATTATTTATTTTTTATAATTTATTATTACTATTTATTTAATAATTTAGTTTTAATTATTTCAATTTTTTTTTGTTTAAATGTTAATCTTCATCCAGCCATGCATCACACGAAAATAACACTAGTTAGTCTTTAAGGTTTAATTTCAATCAATTTAATCCTTCACTTTGTTAAGATGAGTCAGTTTAGTCTTTCTATCCAAAATTGTTAACAGATGAAGCCATTTAAACTATTTTAAGAAAAATTAATAATATCTATTTAAAAAATGATTTATTAAATTACACATCAGAATGGTTTAAAAAAATAAAATTCATATTATTTTTTACATAAAAGAAAAAAGAATGTTCAAACAATATTGTTTGCTAACAAATTTGGATAAAAGGACTATATTGACTAATATTTATAAAGTGAGAGACTAAAATTGAGAAAAATTAAATATTAATGAATAATTGGACAATTGAAATAAAAGTGAAGAGGAATATTAACTTTGTTTTTTAATGGAAGAATGAGAGAAGTAGATAAAATTTAGTTAAGCATAAATGAGCACGTCTCATGCATGTCCACAATTGCTTAAGGTCACCACTGCTTAAAAGTTAAATCACAAATAGATCGTTCGTAAGAAGGGATTGAAAATCACTTATTTGCAATCGTTACTAGTATTTTGTAGAATCTTATCTCCTACACTACTTAATAACTTCCTACCTACACTTTTTCCAACTATATCTAATGCCCACAGCTGCTTAGTTCACAAACGCTCGGTCACTATTGGTAAAAACAAAACATCCCGAGCATTTTTTTTTTTTTTTTTGAGAGAAACATCCTGAGTATCCCGAGCATTAGCATTGAGCGTTTAAAACTACTAAATTGCTATTTTACATCTAAACATGCCTATATTGCCCGTTAATCGGATTATTATTGCTAATACTTTTTAGCAACTGTGAACAGTATATTTAAGAACTATTGTAGCCAAGTTTGAAAAATAATATATATTATTTTATTGCCTCCCTCTTTCTCTCTTTCTTTATTTCCTTTTTTTTTTAACATTATTTTATTGTGTAGTTATATTATTTTAATGTGTTGAATATTAAAAAATAAACTTGGAAGGTGTATTATAAAGTGAGATGATATAATAGACAAAATAACTTTTTAGATGATAAAATAGCAATTTTTATGCAAACCCAGATGTATATTAGCAAAGGTTAATATTTTGTGGAAACTATCTAGATCATGCTTGCCTCCGACAACCTCTGTTTGGTTGTATAAGAAATATATGATATAAATTTTGATAAACACGACTGATCCCCAATGAAGAATCTTCCCCTAATGGTAATGGTAAGATACCAATTCAATTAAAAGACACTGTCACATATATTTTTTCGATGATTGATTAGAGGGTGTGCGGTGTGCCTAGAAGTCTTGGCTTTTTCATTAAAACAGATACCGATTCAATTAATATATATATATATATATATATATATATAGGATAATTATAAGTAGATATTATTTTATTTGATATCAAAAAAACTTATAACTTATACGTGTGATAATACTCGTGACAGCACAACAGAGCGTTGCATCATGCATGTGCTGCTAGAGGAAGCATTCAAAATTAAGACATTATTATTTAAGACATGCACTACTGATTACTGTCCATATCAACCTTGCATTAGCATAGGAAAAAAAAAATTCTTATATAAACAAAAAAAAAAAAAAAAGCATGGCAAAATTTGCCACTAAACTTGCTGTTTATATCTGGGTTTCAATTAGCTTAACTGATAAAATTTCTGATAGTTAAATAAAAAATTTTGAGTTCAATCCCTGCCTACATAAAAAACTGATTGATGTCTTGGTCTTATGATAAAGAGCTATTATCAGGAGCTGATGCTATAGGTTGAAACTCTCTTAAAAAAAAAAAAAAACTTGATGTACATATCATTATCAACCTCCAAAGATTGCTGCACTCTCTTAAAAAAAAAAAAAAAACTTGATGTACATATCATTATCAACCTCCAAAGATTGCTGCCTTCAACTTTCACGCGTGTTGCAAAACTTTTTCATCTCTCATACAAACATGTGATATATATGCCTGAAAATAAGATCTGTCAAAAGGTTAAGTAGGTTTTGTGGTCTGCGTTAATTGTTAGACATGTATTGGGTATGTTTATAATATCTCTTGTTGTGACTTGTGAGAGGAATGATGCATATATTTAATACATGAGATATTCATTTCTCTCAACAATAAATATCTCATATATTCACTATATCAAGCCCCTCATATGTTATATGTCACACACTAATGTTGTGAGACCCATAACTTGTGAGAGTCTCACTCTATGCAGTGGGGACGGATAATACCATCTCCTCCCAGTAAGACTACCTTGGCTTTTGAAAATACTCTGCATGCGTTTGGATTGGGATTATAAATGAAAATTATTTTACTATTCAATTTATTTTTCTATTATTCATGGGCTTCACTGCACTTTTTGGCACTATTCTTGAGCTCTACTGTACTATTTCTACTAACTTTTACATTTATCTACATTATTTTCAGTAATAATTTTTCAATTTCAGCAAAATAAGCGGTATCTAAACACATCTCTCATAAGAACATAAGAAATTGTATATAAAAATTTAATTATCAGGCCCCTTAGATTTTTAAAAAGTGTACCACATTAATGTAAACCAAATATATCATTTATTTTTTCCATTTATTATTCTTACATCATAAAAGGTTAATCTATAGGCCTCCTAAGGTATATATTCTTAAAAAAAAACAAAACAAAAAACAAAAAAACAACGAAGATAATATGGTAAACGAGCAATGAATACTTTCTGCATAAAGATCAAAACTAACTACAAATTGTATTACTCTTTATAAAGTAAGTTATATATACAAACCTCAATTCCAACTTCTAAAAGACGAAAATGCAAGTCGGATAAAGATCCCCCATTAATTGGAGGTCATTAATTTAAGAGAAATGTTATGTTCACAATATTTTCGCAACAAATTTTAAGTAACAAATTGTTATTGGTGGGACAAAAAAGTAATTTTATTGATAAATTTAAATTATGACCAATAATAACTAACTACCTATGATATGTTTTGAAAATGTTATGAACATAGCACTTCTCTTAAGTTAAATCTTCCCGCTCCTCTTTTTATGTGGCAAAAAACTTATTTACAAAATAAAAAAGAAAATGAAGAAATAGAATATGAAAAGAAAAGACAATGAAATGAAAAGAAATAAAGATCGAATTCTATTTGTTTAGTATCTAAGATGAATTATGGAGTCAAGGACCTTATAGTTAAATTAGCACCTCCCCATACACAAAGTGTTTAGGGGTCTAAGGGGAAAAGAGTTCGAACTTTGAAGTTAACAGCATATTGTAATTTTCTCTCAAAAAATGAATTGATTAAATTCACAATTTTCTAATATAATAAACTTTTGAGATAATCAATAATTTATCATTTATCTCTTTCTTATCGATACTGAAATCACCTCATTATAGATGACAAAATAGAATTGTCACCCCCGCTCCCCAAGACAAGATGAGACGAGATGGACACCCTTAATCCAACCCCCCACCTCGCAGTCTAGTTAATGCTTAAGAGTATTTACAGTGGTGGTGCTAAAAAATTTAGTAGCTCAAAAAACTACTTTATCTATTTTAACACCTCACTTTACAATACATCTAATATCAAAGATTCCAAATTTTTTACCACTTCATTTAAATATTCATTCTTTATTCTTTTTTTAATCTTTCTTTATTCTTGCGACTTGCAAGAGCAAGAGCAAGAGCAACCACCACCAACCATCATCCAATGCCAGCCACCCAGCAAATCCACACCTAATGCTAGCCACCACCATTGGTAAAAAAAAAAAAAAAAGCATAAAACAAGAAGATAACAGTTTGCTAGCACCCACAACCCACCACCACCACCACAACCTATGCTAGAACCCATAACCCACCTCCACCACCCCTACAACCAGTGCCAGCACCCCAACCCACAACCCACCATCACAATCACAACCTGATTTCAACCTAAAATCAAATTTCAACCCACAACCAAATCTCAATCCAAACCCACGGACCAATGAATCCACCCTAATGCCCACCATCGCCTACAACAACGACCTACCAGCAACAGTCAACCCATAAAAACTACAAAACCTAGCAACCCAAAACACCAACACCTGCCCACATCGTTGCCAATCTAAACCTCCATAGCATGCCCACATTGTCACCGATCTCAATTGTCCTGATTTTGAGTTAGAGGAGGTGGGTAAAAGAGGAGGAGAAGAAGAGAGAGAAGAGAAGGAAAAAAAAAAAAAAAAGGGTCTGGCTCCTCTCCCGTTAGAAACCCTCCCATTCTCTCCATTTTTTGTATAGATAACGGACACATGGCAATTAAATGATCTAATGGTTCAAAAAAAGCCACTTCAAGCTATCCTATTTCTTGCAATCTCCTACTATTCTTCGCCTCCCTTCTCTCTGCAACATCACCACCGCCGAACCCATTCTCTCTTGGTTTTTTTTTTTTTTGAAGTGGCATAACAATGAGTGGTTAGGAAGGCTTCTGGCCAAATCTCAGTGGCAACACGATACTTCGTGGAGTGGCTTGACTGGATTGAGGGTAAGCGTTCACTTTATCTAGGTTTTTCTGCCGAAGATGGCATAAATAGTGATATTGGGTTGAGGGACGGGTAACCTGTGTGTTGTGATTTCCGATTTGAGTAATTTCTTTGTGGTGTCAATGGTAACAGAAAGGTATGGCAATGGTTATGAAGATGGGATTGCGACAGATAAGTAATTTTTCTGTTTTTGTTTTGTATTTGTTTTGTGGGTTTTTGATGGGTAGAAGTGTTAAGAATATGAATCCTAGTAAATCACCATTTGTTGAAGCTATTGAAGATAAATTTAGAGAAAAAGATAAAGTCGCACATAACATCAGATAACTAGAGTTTATCCCTTTTTGTTGTAATCTTTTTATTTTTCATATGCTTGTAATTATCCTTATAAATGAAATCCATACGGAAGCCAGGAGATTGATTTGGCTACTAGCTTTCTTTATACTTTGTTTTTCAAACTAGATGAACACTATGGCAGGGAATGATTTTTTTTTTTAGAACCCAATATATTGCTGCTTGGGTATTTTTGCTTCTTAGGATGCAAAATGGTGAAAAGATTAAAGATTTCATCATTCATTTTCATATTTTGACAGTAAAAGTTAGCCAGATGGGTTGAATTTCTATAAAATTTTATGGCTGTGATTATAAGAAGTCTTCAGTTTTTTAAAGTGGTATTAAACCTTTATACCTGCATTCTTATAGTAAAAAAGGGTTCTTTTTGTTGATTCCTTTGAAAAGCTCAAGTTCATAAGTGATGAAGTTTGAAACGATGATGAGTCTGTAAAAAAACAAGGAGAGAATGGGTCCGGCGGTGGTGATGTTTCAGAGAGTAGAGGGAGGCGAAGGGTAGAAGATTGCAAAAATAAAGTTAGTTTGAGTTGGCTTTTTTTGAACCATTAGATCATTTAATTGCCACGTGTCCTTTATCTATACAAAAAAGGGAGAGAACAGGAGGGTTTCTAACTGGAGAGGAGCCTGACCCAAAAAAAAATAGGGAAGAGAAGAAGAGAGAGAATAAAATAATATATATATATATATATATATATATATATATTCTATACTATTATTTAAGATGTTTTCCCTGTTTGGATTCCTCATTTTTTAGTTCAAAAATGCCCTTACACCCCTATGTTTAAGTAGAGACAAAACTAAAGGACAATCCGGTAAAAATGCAACTCTAACTTCCACTAAAACATTGCCTAAAAAATAGGACCATTTTCTTATTAATTTTCAAATTAATTTATTCACTTATAAATTAGATTTTCAAAATAAAAATTATATATATAAAAAATAAAAAAAGACAGCCTTTTCCTACAAAATAGGACCACTAACAAAAAAAAAAAAAAAGAATAATCACACGCTCTTCGTGCGTGTGATGAGGCTAGTCTATACTACTATTTAAGAGACTTCCCCTGTTTGGATTCCTCATTTTTTATACCTAAAATATCCTCATCATACTCACTTACAAGTTTTCAACTAATGGGGATAAATATGTAAATTAAAACTCTTACACTTTAAGACCCACAAACTCACGTATGCTTTGCAGTTTCTATCTCATTTTCTATCTCTCATTCTTCTTCAGATTGAAAACATTTAGTTTAGCTCTACATCCTCCTTTCTTTTTCTTTAGATTAAAGACATTTACTGTCAGATGCTCCAACAAATTTTCAGGTTCTATCTTTTGCAAGTTCGTTTTTTTTTTTTTTTTTTTTTCTCTTTTGTTTATGATTGACTTTCTTTGAGTTCTACTCTTTTTTTATTTTTATTTTTTTTATGTGTATCACGTTAAATCTCTCTCTTTTCTTTTCTTTTTTTTTTTAAAATGTAATTTTGAAATGAATGGTTCCTTCATATACTTTATCACTGTACTTCTTAATGAATTGTCATTTCATGTTTTAAGTATTGTGATCCAAAGACAGGGCTGCTTTATGCAACAAAAGAAGCATTCAAAATCATTTGTGAACAGTTAAACAGTATGGCTTCCCTTACTTTCTTTAATAGCCTTTGTTTACATTTTATTTAAAAATTTTGAATTGAAACAAAAATAGTTACCATAATACTCTCTGATTAATGATCAAAATATAAATGATCAATTACTATTTCCTTCTCCTTCCTCGTTTTTTTTTTCCTTCTTTGTATTTTTTTTTTTCTTTTTAAGAAAGTGTTTTTGTTACCATCATTGTATATGTTTTTGGCATTAAATTTTTTTATTTTTTTTATTTAGGTATGTAGCAACCTTGAGTTCTACTTCTTTTTTTATTTTTTTATGTATGTATGTATCACGATAACTCCCTTTTTTTCTTTTTCTTTTTTAAAATGTTATTTTGAAATGTTAACTCCCTTTTTTTTTTCTTTTTCTTCTTTTTTTAAATGTAATTTTGAAATGTTAACTCCCTTTTTTTTTTCCTTTTTTTTTTTAAAAAAAATGTAATTTTGACACGTTAACTCCTTTTTTTTTTTTTTTTTAAGATCTCCATTAGTTATTTATTTAAATAGTGGATGATGTGGTGATAAGATTTTAAAGAGTCCATGATAGAGTTAAATTCTAAAAAATCTTTATCTTTATTCTGAACAATTTTAATAGGATTTTCAAGAAAAATGATCTCATCAAAATATTTAAATCAAACACAAACTCTAACAAACTTATGCTATTATCTTTAATAACACGCATGCTAACTTTGGTTTGTTGATTAAATTTTTTTATTTTTTTATTTAGGTATGTACCAACCTTGAGTCCTACTTTTTTTTTTTTTTTTTAAATGTTATTTTGAAATGTTAACTCTTTTTTTTTCTTTTTCTTTTTAAAAAAAAAAATGTAATTTTGACACGTTAACTCCTTTTTTTTTTTTTTAGATCTCCATTAGTTATTTATTTAAATAGTTGATGATGTGGTGATAAGATTTAAAGAGTCCATGATAGAGTTAAATTCTAAAAAATCTTTATCTTTATTCTGAACAATTTTAATAGGATTTTCAGGAAAAATGATCTCATCAAAATTTAAATCAAACACAAACTCTAACAAACTTATGCTATTATCTTTAATAACATGCATGCTAACTTTGGTTTGTTGATTAAATTTTTTTATTTAGGAATGTAGCAACCTTGAGTTCTACTTTTTTTTTTTTTATTATTATTATATGTATCATGTTAACTCCCTTTTTTTTTTCTTTTTTTAAATGTAATTTTGAAATGTTAACTCCCTTTTTTTCTTTTTCTTTTTTAAAAAAAATGTAATTTTGACACGTTAACTCCCTTTTTTTTTTTTTAGATCTCCATTAGTTATTTATTTAAATAGTTGATGATGTGGTGATAAGATTTTAAAGAGTTGTTAAATTCTAAAAAATCTTTATCTTTATTCTGAACAATT
Source organism: Quercus aquifolioides (assembly GCA_019022515.1). Classification (NCBI taxonomy): domain Eukaryota; kingdom Viridiplantae; phylum Streptophyta; class Magnoliopsida; order Fagales; family Fagaceae; genus Quercus; species Quercus aquifolioides. The sequence goes on along the minus strand of CM032332.1, from coordinate 28,261,417 downwards.
TTAATAGGATTTTCAGGAAAAATGATCTCATCAAAATTTAAATCAAACACAAACTCTAACAAACTTATGCTATTATCTTTAATAACACGCACACTAACTTTGGTTTGTTGATTAAAGTTTTTTTTTTTTAGATACTTGGTTTAACCCTAATTCTTTTATCTCTCTCAAGTTCACGTACGCACAAATTTTTTAGATTGCATTGAGGAGTCATTGGAATGGAATATTAGATAAGTTCGGGTGAGAGACTTTACAAGAATTATTATATGTATTAAACCTCACATAAAGTGGTTGTTATATAAGAAATTGTTGTAAAAAAATTTCTTTTGTAATAAAAACTATATTTATCATTTGTATAATTCTATGTCAAATTCAATTTAAATTTTTTTCCATAAGTATTAATTTACTACTTTATAAAAAATGTTACGTACCTTTTTCTCAATTTTTAAGGTTGTTGATGTTGTTGATATATTTGAAATTTAAACTATTTATAACTTTTTTTATGGATGTGTAGTAAGTGGCAAACTTTTAGGACTAAAAAACTAAAAGTTTGGATTAAACAAAAATTGATAAATGTTATTAATTTTTTTTAAAAAGAACTACAACACCAAAAGAAATGTGTATCTCCTGCCATAAAATTTGAAATTTAAGCTTTTATTTACTTATGTTATGGATGTGTAGTAAATGGCTAAATTTTAGGATTAGACAAAAAATGATAATTGCCATACATAAAAGTTGAAAAAAAGAACAACATCAACAACACCAAAAAAAGGGGGGGGGGGGGGGGGGGGGGGGGGGGGGGGGGGGGGCATGGATGTGTAGTTACTAAATTTTAGGATTTTTCTAGGAGCATTTCCTTTAACAAAAAACTTATTAATTTACTTATGTACCTTATAAAAATGCAATATAAGTATTGATAATCATAGTTTGTCAATTTTAAACTCATTGGATACTCAGCTATTGTAAAAATTAGTAGAAGCATCCAAATCCCAATCCAAAAATGCAAGCCATGTATCAGGTGGTTGGGTAGTTTTTAAACGTGGGATAGAAAGTGAGATTTTTTTTTATAAATAGTACATGGATAGAACATGGGATTTTTTTTTAAAGTGTAGTTTTTCTTTTTTTGATAAACTTTTAAATAAGGATAGGGTCACATCAATTCCCCACCTTAATCTTTTAAATTTCCCTAAAATTTAGCCTTTTATTTTCTTTCAAAATCAGATATGTTAGTGCCTAAATATAAGGATATGGATGGAGAAGTTATAGTAGTGGTTTTATAGTAGGAGTCTTTTTTTTTCCAAAATATGGAAGAGATTTAAAAGAAAAAAAAGAAGAAGAAGAAGAGGAAAACGTGAATTTGTGTTAAAAAAAAAAGGGTGGTCGGGTAGTTTTTAAATGTGGGATAGAAAGTGGGATTTTTTTAAATAGTACATGGATAGAACATGGGATTTTTTATAAACGTGTAGTTTTTTTTTTTGATAAAATTTTAAATAAGGATAGGGTCACACCAATTCCCCACCTTAATCTTTTAAATTTCCCTAAAATTTAGCCTTTTATTTTCTTTCAAAATCAGATATGTTAGTGCCTAAATATAAGGATATGGATGGAGAAGTTATAGTAGTGGTTTTATAGTAGAAGTCTTCCCCCCCCCCCCCCCCCCCCCAAAATATGGAAGAGATTTAAAAGAAAAAAAAAAAGAAGAAGAAGAAGAGGAAAACGTAAATTTGAACTTAAACATGAATTTGGATGCTGTTCCTACTGCTATGAACTTAAACTACATTTAGTGTACTTTTGTTCAATAAAAAATTTAGAAGAACAGCATTGACGAATTAAAATAAAATTTTATTATTATTCCTATTGGGTTTTTGTTAAACCACCTTTAATAATACTTTATAGTATTTTTTTTTTCCTTCTTACCAAACAATCATGAAGTTTTGATACAATTTTTTTTTCTAGATACTTCTAATCATTAATCCCCAATTGTATTAGCCTTTTGTTAAGGTTAAAGCACCATTTAATACTTTATTAAAAAAAAAATCTCAAAATACAATTGTGGTTTTATACAATTAACGTGTATCTCTTACCATAAAATTTTCAATTTAAGCTTTTATTTACTTATGTTATGGATGTGTAGTAAATGGCTAAATTTTAGGATAACACTACTATGTAGTATGTACTATCAGTAGAAGTCTTGTCATATACCAAGCCAACATTTTTGATACTACTTAATATCGAAGGATCCATTTCACAACTCTCCATTAATTGTTCTTCACTAGGTATATCCAACTGTCATACATAAAATTTGAAAAAAAGAACAACATCAACAACACCAAAAAGGAAAAAACACAAAAAAGAAAAAGAAAAAGTGGATGGGTAGTTACTAAATTTTAGGATCTTTTTAGGAGCATTTCCTTTAACAAAAATCTTATTAATTTACTACTCCATAGAAAATGTTATGTACCTTGTAAAATACTAGCCTCTGAGCACGCGTTCACGCGCGTGCTCAAAGGCTCTTCTATTTTTTGGGTAAGAGTTAATTTAGAGTATTTATTATAATTTAGGATTACTAGAATTTTCTAATCACAAAAAAAATCTAGGGGTGTGATGAGTATCATGTTTGGAGAAATAATTATTCATCACACCCCTAGATTTTTTTGTGATTGGAAAATGTAGTAATCCCAAATTATAATAAATGCTCTAAATTAACTCTTACCCAAAAAATAAAAGAGCCTCTGAGCACGCGCGCGCGTGCTCAAAGGCTAGTCTATACTATTATTTAAGGGGCTTTCCCTATTTGGGATCTTCATTTTTTTGTTCAAAAATGCCCCTGTATCTCTATGTTTAAGTAGAGACAAAACTTAAGGACAATCAGGTAAAAATACAACTCTAACTCCCACTAAAATATTGCCTAAAAAATAGGGACACTCTCCTGTTGATTTTTAAATTTCTTTATCCACTTATAAATTAGATTCTTAAAATAAAAATTATATATAAAAAATCAAAACAAAGAATTTTTTTTTGCTACAAAATAGGACCACTAAAAAAAAAAAAAAAGCCTCATCATATATCTCTAATTTTACTCCGCATTACATGCCTTTTTTTTTTCATGGACCATTTTAAAGTAGTTATTTTATGTCCTATATCATTCTCACAGTCTACGACTCTACGCACACAGATCAACATATATATCTATCTATACTATTATTTAAGGGTCTTCTCCTGTTTGGATTCCTCAATTTTAGTTAAAAAATGCTCCTATATTCCTATGTTTAAGTAAAGATAAAACTATGGGACAATCTGGTAAAAATGCAACTCTAACTCTCACTAAAACATTACCTAAAAAATAGAACCACTTTCCTCTTAATTTTCAAATTACTTTATCCACTTATAAATTAAAATTTTAAAATAAAAATTATATATATAAAATTTAAAAAAAACACAGTTTTTTTTTCTACAAAATAGGCCCACTAAAAAAAAAAAAAACCTCATCACACGTGCTTTGTGCGTGTGATGAGGCTAGTTATTATTTAAGGGACTTTTCTTGTTTGGATTCCTCAATTTTTTGTTCAAAAATAACCCTACACTTTTATGTTTAAGTAAAGACAAAACTAAAAGACAATCTAGTAAAAATACAACTCTAACTTTCACTAAAACGTTGCCTAAAAAATAGAGTCATTATCCCGTTGATTTTTAAATTGCTTTATCCACTTATTAATTAGATTTTCAAAATAAAAATTATATATAAAAAATAAAGACACAAGTTTTTTTTTTTTTGCTATAAAATAGATAGGACTACTAAATCCAAAAAAGACGCAGTCTTTTTTTTTTTTTTTAGCTACAAAAAAAGCCACATCGCCTTCGCGTGTGATGAGGCTAGTATTTTTTTATAACTTTGAAACTACAATAAAATGCCAAAGATGAAAACTGTAGCATGGTTAAACTTTGGCACCATCAATGTTGCTTCCTTTTTTGTGTTTTAGTAGCTAAAATAGGATTTAAGCCATTTGAGCACATCGTAAAGTCCACCAGTTAAAAAACAAAGAAAAACAATACCAAAAAAAAAGAAAAAAAAAATTGTCTTTTACCATTAAATCTCAATATGCTAGAACCTCAGTGCAGTTTCCAGGAAAGAACATTGACATCAACAAAACCCATATTGATGTGAGTTGAGAGTCCATCACCTGACCGTTAAAATCTCTTTCTTTCTTTCTTCATTTTCACCTTCAACAATTTTCTCACATCCCAAACATCCTAATAACTCAGAATCAAATGGCCAAGCTCGAGCTCCGGGAGCTAGGGAACACGGGGCTGAAGCTCAGCTGCGTGGGCTTCGGGGCATCGCCTCTCGGCAACGTTTTCGGCACAGTCTCCGAGGAAGAAGCAAATGCCTCCGTTCGTGAAGCCTTTCGTCTCGGTATCAACTTCTTCGACACCTCTCCGTACGTATCCATCTATCTTTTTTTCCCCATTCCTGAAACTACACTCAATTTCTTTCTTTTTTGTGTGTAAGGCTGGGTTTGGTTTTGCCTAGAAAAATGTGGGAAAGTTGAAACATTGAATTGAATTGTGTGTTTCTCGATTGATGTCTATCTGTTTGGTTGCTGAGAAAGGAAGAAACTATCGTATTTCTCGTAATGCTAGATGAAAAGACAAAAGCGTAGGCTTAATTAGTCTAACTTTTGCCCAAAAATTGAAGTGAAGTTGTGTGTTCATAGTGGGACTAGAAAACAAATTAATTGTGGTTTTTGGATCTTATACTTTGGTTGTTAGAAATTATATGAGAGTTTTGTTTCTCGGAGAATACTACTTTATGAGAGTTTGGGAACTCGTTATCGTTAATGCTTCCTTTGGTTTCCCAAAATTGTAAAAATGGGAGAGAAATTTTTTTGTGTGCAAAGAAAATTGTAAGGGAATGAAGGAATTGAAGTTTTGAAGTTAATTTTTAATTGTTTAAGACTGGAATTCTTGTTTTCGTTGCTGAGAAAATTGAGAAAATGATATCTTGACGCAGTGGCAAAGCCAGGAATTTTTAAGGGCCAAGTTAAATATAATAAAGTTCTTCAAGTAAAAAAAAAATTGCTAAATTTTTTAATACGTTCCAATTTATGTCTTTTTGTCAATTACTTTTTGTTTTTTTTGTCACCAAATAGAGTGATTTAAAAAAAAAAAAAATTATATTAGATCATTTTTTTTTGATAAGAATATTAGATCAGTTTATTAAAAAATAAAAAACACATGATACCAAATTGAAATAAAAACGTCCAATTCTAGATTTAGCTCAAAGAATTGATATAAAATCACTGTATAATTTCATTTATTTATCAATAACAAGAATTGATATAAAATCACTATATAATTTTTTCTTTATTTATCAATAACACTTCCACGTTTTTTTTTTTGTCAATTGAAATGAAACTAACGAAAAGGTAATTATTACATTAAAAGAAAAATAAATCTTAAAAGTCCAAGTGTGAGCAAGTTGTAAATCACTAGCCTAAAAGATTTAATATTTTAAACTGTTACCAGCTTCTATAAACAACTTCAGAACCAAATCATATAGCTCAGGTAAAAGACTGAACAGTAAGTAGTAGATACTAATACTATCATCAATAAACACAATTGCATAGAGAGAGTTTGAGAGAAAAATACCACTGCTCACAGTCGCATAGGGATTTGCTTTTGGAGGGATTTGTTTTTAATATGGAAATTTAAAAAAAAAAAAAAATTGATTTGCTGTATGTATTTGGATGGACTATGGGCATATGCTTTTTATTTTTTAAAGAATTCTCTGTATCAAAATTTCCTTTTGGGTTTAAAAAAAAAAAAAAAAAAATCAATTTTCAAATTTGAGGAAGCCCAAAATGAATTTAGAAGAATTATTTTTTCCCAAAATCTTGCGGGGGTTGGAGGGGTGGGGGGTAAGTAAATTTAAAGGGTCATTCATGATTTAATTTTCTCTGTTAATGGAAATTTCAAAAGCTCGGGGGGGCCTTTGCCACTGTGACTTGACGGGCAGACTTTAAATTATTAGGGACCCTGACAATCCCCATTTGGTTACCAAGAAAATGTAAGGAGTATTGAACTAAAGTTCTGAAATCTAAATATGTTGTTATATGAATCTAACAAATGAAAAACCGATTAACTTGTGTTTGCTCTATATCATGCACTTTTTTATTATTCTTTTTAAACAAAAACAAAATGTATTTGATTAGATTTCAAATTTAACATCCATTTCTTCTTTGTACTTCAAATAGAGTTAGTGACTGTAGTAATTTTGAATGCTTTCACCCTTGTCATGCACTTCTTGCTAATTTTATTGTTCACAGATCATTAGTTGCTTCGTACTTGCCTTGTTTCAACATACTTATCATTTGCTTTATTTCTGATTATTCATCCATTTGGAATTTTGAATATGTATTTCCTATCATTTTTAGATATTATGGAGGAACTTTGTCAGAAAAGGTACTTGGTAAGGCGTTAAAAGCTCTAGGAGTTCCAAGAGACAATTACATTGTATCCACAAAGTGTGGACGGTACGCTGAGGGTTTCGACTTCAGTGCTGATAGAGTGACTAAGAGCATTGATGAGAGCTTGGCAAGATTGCAGCTGGATTATGTTGATATACTGCAATGCCATGACATTGAATTTGGATCTCTAGATCAGGTGCTAAATTAATTGATCCTCATTCTCCTTCTTTATATATGGATCCTCTTAGTTCTGCATATTTCTAAGCGTATTCACATTTTGTTTATTTATTTGATTCTTAATAAAATGCCTTGTGATAATGACATTTGGAGTCTTTAATTTTTGTTAACAGGTTGTGAATGAGACAATTCCTGCCCTTCAGAAACTGAAGGAAGCAGGGAAAATCCGTTTTATTGGGATTACTGGACTTCCATTGGGTGTTTTTACTTATGTACTTGATAGGGTGCCACCTGGTGCAGTGGATGTAATTTTGTCATATTGCCACCACAGTATTAATGATTCAACATTGGAGGATTTAGTACCATACTTAAAGAGCAAAGGTGTTGGTGTAATTAGTGCTTCTCCACTTGCAATGGGTCTTCTTACTGAGAGTGGTCCTCCACACTGGCACCCAGCTTCACCTGAACTCAAGGTGTGCTTTTTCTCTATGAAATGATCAACATTGTAGAATTTTATGCTTCTCTTGCATCAGGAGATAACTCAAACTTCATTTTATTTAACCAACATCACATCTGTATTTGTGTATGTGTGCCTGGGTGTCAGGCCAATAAAAGAAATCACCATGCAAGAATGTTTATTACAAAATATTTTATGGATCCTTCCAGTTATGCATATTTTATGCCTTGCAATTGCGATAGTGACAAAATAGTAGAATGAGAATATCTGCTCTGATTATGAATATAAAATTATACAAAAAATAGAAAATTTCTCCTACCTAAGTTATTTCTTGGACACCTGCAAGGCAGCAACTAGCTTTACATTTTTGTAAAGGGATTAATAATGTTTATTACGCTGTTAAGATCTGAGAATATGTTGTTCAAAATAAATTCTTTGTGAGCACACTGAATTTAGTAGGACTCCTTTTATCTAACCAGATTAAGGTAAGAATGGACAACATGTTTCCTTACTAAAATGAAAGGTAAACAAAGATCTATATGTGAAATAAACCTAATTGGTCAACTTTTTAAGTTTTGATTTCCAACCACATACATAAAGGAGTCACCTCTGTCAATTTTCTTAGCTATTGTGCCTTTGCCGTTGAACATCTTAAATGTTCTCAAAGATTTTTTTACTGTTCATGGGTAGATAGATTACATGGTTTCTTAAATCTGGTTGTAGCTTGAAGGATATAATATAAAGTATTTTTAACTGCTTCATCTATTGTATACTTCCAACAGTCTGCATGTCAAGCTGCTGCTGCCTACTGTAAAGAAAAGGGGAAGAATATTTCTAAGTTAGCTATGCAATATAGTCTGTCAAATAAGGACGTTTCGTCTGTGCTGGTTGGAATGAACTCTGTTAGACAGGTAAACATTTATTATTTCCTTAATTTACACATTTCTAAAATATACCAGAACTTTCTAATTTACGAAAAGATCTATCTCACCATGTTGAATATATGTATGACCAATCTCTCAAGTCAATATATGAATTTCCTGGGTCATGTCTGTTGCAATGAAGTTGAATAATTGATGACGTTTTCTTTTATAAAAGATTTAATTTAGACACTTATAAAGGCATTGTTTTGTCCTTGTGCTTTACATGATCACTGACATGCATTCAATACAAATAATTTACCATCATACAATAGTTAATACTCATCAAGAAGATTTCTAGGTTCAAATTCTTTGTACTTGTGGCAAATGAGAAACTGGTGTATGTTCTTTCATTTGTTTTATCATTTAGTTTTGGACGTGTTTCATTTGATTCCACTCCATGTAAAGTCAGGTTGCAAATGTGTGGTGCACTTATGAATAGTTGTTCAGTGTCATTGTTTTTTATGAGTTATGTCTGGCTTAATGTAAGTAAATGTGATGCTATATTGTGCAACGTTGTGATCCTTAGCTTACAAAATGTCAAAAGTAGGATATCATTAAAAATGGAAGTTCCCGAAGGGACACTGCAAAAAAATTGGATGCAGTTAAAAGAATGAATAAGTATAACCAACTGTTCTTGATATTCTAAGATCTTAAATTGTGGAGGTATGACCTACTGTTCAGATGATAATTTCATTAATTTGCAATGCTTAACGTTGTCATCATACTACTTGGCCTCATATCAAATTTACTACAAACATATTTCCTATCTTTCATTGTTAAAGTACATGGACATATTGATGCAGGACATGGTCTGAATCTTGCAACTCTAGCACTAGAGGGAAAATAGGATTATAATTAAATGTTAAAGAAGGATGGGTCAATTAGTTTGATAGCAGGAAATATAGGGGAATAGAATTTAGGGTTCAATAGGCTTAAAGGGATGTTTGAGGATCTGATTTGATCTTAGTCTTTAGATCAGTAACAGAGAAGTGGATAAAAAAAGGGCAAGTAGACGTTGAAGGAGAAAGAAACAGAGCAATAGAAAAAGATGCTTAGGAACTCTCAGTTCTCAATAATCTGCCATACTGTCAAAAAGTGAGAATTACAACCCTTTTGTAACGCTATACAAAACCCAAGAGAAATACAAACCCCAGCCCTGTGATTAGATAAATCCTGGCCCTACATTACAAAACTAATTAAAAGTACCTAAAGAACTCAATTAGCCAAAAATGTAATCTGATCAATATTAGCTGACTATTGACTACCATTGACACTTGTAGGACCAAAAGGTAGGAACAAAAGGACTTCTAAATTGATTAGGAGTGTAGGACCTGTAAGACCGTAATTATAGTTTTGGGCTTCCACAATGTATAGTTTTTTTTTTTTTTTTTTTGATAAGTCAATGTATAGTTCTTCTCCAACCAGCTTATTGATACAGCATCATGTGCAGATGGCATGTGGATTGCTAATTTGTTAAAACATGGAGTTATAGCAATGCTATAGGAGAGAGTTCCTGCACTACAGCCAAAAACTCTCAAGAATTGACACTCAAAGATCAGATGTTTCACATTTCATTCCTCTTGTAACGAAAAGCAAACAAATTAGTTGAGCATTCCCTTTTTTATGAAGAAGAAATTTTGAATCTCTGCACTATCTGTTTTCTTGCCAGACATAAGTTAAAACTTTACCTTGGAATGATCTAACTACCCTAAACTGTAGCATTTTAAGAACCTGGAGTAAAACTTGCTTTAAAATTGCTCCAAGCACTTTTGTTAATACCACCATATTCGCTATGAGTTACCCATGTGATTTTATCCTTTAAGTCAGACCATATCTTAATGTCATTTTGTATCCATTGCCACAATTCCCCACAGTATCTGCACAATCAGTATCAGGCCAACTCTGTCTCAAGTTCCTACTTTCAGCTGCCACAGTAACTTTTCCTGGATATCAAATCTTCAAATATACTTTCCCCATATGTCTCTACTGTCTGCACCTGCCTTTGTCTCTTACTTTCATTCTTTTTTTGTCACTTAATTAGAGTTAAGTTTCACTGGAGTCTGGATAGCAGACCCAAAGGTATGGAAATTGGGTGGGTCTTTTGTTGGATTGTAATGGCCTTACTATCCAATATTATGTATGAGGCTAATAATATTTGAACCTAGTAGTTTTGAACCACCAGGTGTAGTCAATCACTGCTGAAGAGACCTCTTTCAAGGTTGGTCAACTGGGTTTAGATTCTTGCCTTAATTATTTCCCTACCTGGAATTTTTACGAAACATTTTGCTCAAAAAAATAAAATAAAAATAAACATTGGTAATCTATTTAAGGGCCTGGTTTTGGTAATAATTATATGATGAAACCACTGGCTACAAGGTTAAATCAGGATTCCATTCGCATGCTCTTTTTCATGTCCCCATGGTTTTGGTCAATGCCATGGCTTCCACTATTCGAGTCGAATTCTCTGTTATCTTTAACAAGTGTGCTTCTTGAACTGTTGGTTTAACTTGTGGCATTTTGATAATCAGGTTGAGGAGAATGTTGCTGCTGCTATGGAGCTCTCAACTGCTGGGAAAGATGAGGAAACTCTATTGGAGGTTGAAGCTATCCTGAAACCTGTGAAGAATCAAACTTGGCCAAGTGGAATCCAACAGAGCTGACTGCTACTTTTCATGTGGCTGAATAACCAGCATTGGTAATGCAAGAGCATAACCAAAAGTTATTTCAATATTTCATTTTAGTTTGTTAGTGGATAATTTCAGATTGTAGCGTAGTTATTTGTTTAGTTTGGATTGGTATTTGAGTTTGGTTAGGATTAGTTGTTTATTATTATCATTTGTTTAGGATTATCGGATTAGTATTTGAGATTGTTTAGGATTATTAGATTAGTATTTGAAATTGTTTAGGATTTGTTTAGGAGAGTTTATCTTTATCTTTGTGATTCCTGGAAGCTGCATATAAAGCTCAAGATGATTTCTTTTGTATTACAGACTATGATTATTATTATTGAGATTATTTGCAGAAATTGCATTGTGTTTGTTTGGTGGTGAATCCAAACACCTTAGGTGGGAAGCTTAAGGTCTACGATAGGACTAATCTAGGTGGGAAGCCTAGGTTGTCCTACATCAACTTGGTATTAGAACTCAATTCGATATATCGAAATTTTAGCAACCCAAAATCTGTCGTTCTTTCAACCATTGTCAATCCAACATCACTGTGAACTCCTTTCAAGCCAAACAGGAAACATCTAGCCACTTTGATCAACTCTACAGCCCAACTAGCAGTACAACCCACGATCATTAACACTCCAAGCATGTCTCACAAGATCTTTGCATATTACCACCAATCAAGCCATATCTGCTCAGAAACAAAGAACCCAAATTCCACCACAACTAGGGCTGTCCAGTCAACCACCAACCCGACCCACCCGTCGCCGCCGGCCGAACCCCGACCCGTCGTCAACCGAACCGACTTCTCCGACGATCGGCAATGGATTGCTTCCTCCAGAACCCGACTTTGACGGGTTGGACGTCGGTTCTCCTTCTTCAAAATCCGAGCAACCCGATCCGACCAACCCATAAATATTCCGGCGTTATTTGATAATTCCGGCGAGTTTTGAGATGTTTTTTGGCTAGATCTGACTAGATCCGGTAAGATTTCGCTAGATCTAGTTGAGTTCTTGGCTATTTCCAGTGAAAACTCAAAGGATTTGGTCGATTTTCATCATTTTCTAGCCGGATTTTCCTTACTTTCCAAATCTCGACTCCGACTGAACCTGATCGTCGCTCGTTGATGTTCCAACCCGTCTGAACCAACTTCTCCGATGGTTGGCGGCGGGTTGAAAGTTTGCCCACCCGATCTGGTCGGGTCGGTTTCGGGTTGGGCACTAACCTGACTCGTGGACAGGCCTAACCACAACCCTAGCCCGTCAGATCAAGAGAAAGAGAGTTTGAAAGTCAACAAGTAGCCGCTGATGTCACTATTGGAGCAACGCCACTGAGATCCGCCATCACCGATCTCTCTATGCCGCTTCACGAAGCTCGGAGTTCCGCCACCAGCCACCGAGATCTGACTTGCAAGTTTCGATCTCCACCTTTGAGCGCCGCCACTAGCCATTGCCAATGAGTTCATGCTACCTCTGCTTTGAGGAACCCAGCAAAGCTTTCGTGACTGCTCTCTCTAAAGTTTCTTCTTTCTTAGTTTACTCTAAACTTTTTTTTTTTTTTTTTGGTTTCCCATAGTGTTTCCTCAAAGTTTTCAACCAAATACTAATCACTGTTCGCGACGGGTGGGCCCATAGCGGGGTAAATTGCTGGCCCAGAGAGTTTTTTCAAAGTGCTGGTGCTCGGATTTGAACTAAGGAGCTCCTAGTTAAACCCAAGACAGCCACTTTGAGACCAAGTGTCCAACCACTTGGCCAACCCCACTGGGTTAGTTTACTCTGAACTTCTTTCTTTAGTTTCGGTGTTTTAATGTTTGACATGCTACTGTTTGGTAGATTTTTGTTTTATATTGTAGCTCTTTCTTTATTGTATTTCAAAAAAAAAGAAAAAAAAAAGAAAAAAGAAGTCAAAGGCAGAAAAGTTCCAACAGACACTAGAGTTCACTTACAAGCCACACTCATCAAGCCCCGCATAATGATCAGTACAGAGCACTAGCCAAAGCCTAGATTACCAAGCCCATGTTCATTTCAAATTGTGGAAAGTCCATTCCAGTGAATCATGGTAGTCTCAGAAGCACCAATATTTGATGGACGTCCAGATCCATGGACCTTCATTAATTGGTTAGATGAGATAGATCAATTCTTTGATCAAATATTTCTGCCAGATGCTAATAAGGTTAGGTTTGCCAGGTTGAAATTGAGAAGTAGAGCTAGAGACTTTTGGCGTAGTGTTGACAATAATCTCAAAGGAAGGAGCAAGCCTGCCATAACTTATTGGAATGAAATGAAACAAATACTTAGAGAGAAATATGTTCCCCAATGCTATCAAGAGAATTATCAACCTCAATCCTCTCATGGGAATTTTCTACACCATAGAGACAGTATTCAGCAAGAAAATACCTCATCCTTCTGTCAAGAACTCATCGCCATAGCTCAAGACTTAAGAAAAATAATGAAGGTTTTGCTAGACTCTTCTTCTCAGAAAAAGGATGCTCAGGTTCCACCAAAGACTAATGTTGAAATAGAGGTACAAGTGCCAATAGATGGTGTTTCAACATTCATGCATCAAGAAGAACCTATTATAGAGTCTACATAAGAAGAGAAATTTCAACAAGTGAGTGAAGATTTAGAGGGTGCACTTGATGTGGAGGTTGATTATGATGAAAGTGGTACTGAGCCCTTCATGATTCATGAGGTTGATGAATATCTACAGGTTGTTGAAGTCCAAAAGGTTGATACTATGATTCAAGATAAAATTGTGTCTGTTCAACACATTGATTTTGTGTTTCCAGAGGAGTTCTATGGTGTCATGGAATTGAAGGTTATTCTACTCTCAGTGTTTGCTAGGGTGATTTCTGATCTGAAGGAAGTATTAAGCACCAAAGTCTTAAATCTTCATCACTACAAAACTCAAGGTCGAGTTTTCTTAAACTAGGGGAGTATAATGCAGGAGCATAACCAAAAGTTATTTCAATATTTCATTTTAGATTGTTAGTGGATAATTTCATATTGTAACGTAGTTATTTGTTTAGTTTGGATTGGTATTTGAGTTTGGTTAGGATTAGTTGTTTATCATTATCATTTGTTTAGGATTATCAGATTAGTATTTGAGATTGTTTAGGATTATTAGATTAGTATTTGAAATTGTTTAGGATTTGTTTAGGAGAGTTTATTTTTATCTTTGTGATTCCTGGAAGCTGCATATAAAGCTCCAGATGATTTCTTTTGTATTACAGACTATGATTATTATTATTGAGATTATTTGCAGAAATTGCATTGTGTTTGTTTGGTGGTGAATCCAAACACCTTAGGTGGGAAGCCTAAGGTCTACGGTAGGACTAATCTAGGTGGGAAGCCTAGGTTGTCCTACATCAATTGGCCAATCAATAACGGATGAATCCAATTAGAGGCTAATTCTGTTCTTATGAGGGCTCTATCCAAATGGCAGTGGGAAAATTTATCTACATGGGGATAGATCCAAATACTTTGTGTTATAGGCATGTCATCTTAGGATGCATGCATGTATGCGTGATATCTCTACTTTTTCTCCAAGTAAGAATGTAGACATTGTTATATATATGATTTTGGAGTCATGTGATGGGTTTCACTTTTGTTAGTAAAAAAAAAAAAAAACCAATGCATTGATGTGTCTCTCATCTAAATGGTGTAAATTTCCAGAGGCATTTTCTTTGTGGATTAGCTGAAATCTCACTAAAAAAAAAATCCTCGTTTATTGCTTATACATTTAAAATACCTGCCTTTTTCTTTTACAGCTAATAAACTCATGAAATAGGATTATAAGAATTAAAAGCTTAATTTTCATGGTTTCAAAAAATGAACTGCATGTTCAAAGAACTGGAGTACTAACGATAAGAGAAGTTCAAAGTTTTGAGGTTGAACTAAGGTTTAACCAAACATCATTAATAGTTAAATAATTAAAATAAATACAATGGAACAAATTTGTATAAATGGGCGATCTTGATTAAAAAATCTAGAGAATCAAATAATTTTTGGTATATTTCACAACTTTTATATAAGAAATATATAAAATAATAATGCATAAACAAAAAAATATAATTTCAATTATAATTAATGCTTAAAGTATAAAATATAGTTGCATAAACATCCAAATATTAATTTGGCATAAATGTTAAGAACATAGAGAATTTGTAATTCAATGGTAGGTTTTTTGAAATATTAATCTAATAAGTATAAATATTAGTTAGTGTAAGATTATTTAAAGTTATACCCAGTGTAATATTATATATCTTATTACTTATACATTTAAAAGACCTGCCTTTTTCTTTTACAACTAATAAACTCATGAAATAGGATTATATGAATTAAAAGCTTAATTTTCATGGTTTTAAAAAATGAGCTGCACGTTCAAAGAACTGGAGAACTGGAGATAAGAGAAGTTCAAGGTTTTAAGGCCGAACTAAGGTTTAATAAAAAAATCATTAATAATTAAATAATTAAAATAAATACAATGGAACAAATTTGTATAAATGGGCGATCTTGATTAAAAAAAATCTAGAGAATCAAATAATTTTTGGTATATTTTCACAACTTTTATATAAGAAATATATAAAATAATAATGCATGAACAAAAAATTATAATTTCAATTATAATTAATCCTTGAAGTATAAAATATAGTTGCATAAACATCCAAATATTAATTTGGCATAAATGTTAAGAATATAGAGAATTTATAATTCAATGGTAAGCTTTTTGAAATATTAATCTAATAAGAATAAATATTAGTTGGTGTAATATTATTTAAAGTTACACCCAGTGTAACATTATTTAAAGTGATATATATATATATATATATATATGTATGTATGTATGTATGTATGTATGTATGTATGTATATAAAGAAATCTAAATTGTTAAGATTCATTTTAGTGAATTTCACAATATTTCATTTTTGATGGCTTTCTTGTTAAATGTTGTTAAAGCAACTAAATATGAAGAAAAATGTTATATTCTAAATCTATTATTATTCCAAATTAAAATTATTATTTTCCATCACAAATATTTTGTAGCCTGGCTCCAGGGTCAGGCTACAAAATATTTGTGATGGAAAATCTCCTCCCACAAAAATAGTTTCTTATATAGAAAATAATAAAAATTCCTTTAAGGTAGATAATTAATACACAATTACCCATAATTAATATATCCATTGAAAGTCTAATATCATAACGGAAATCTACTTTTAAAGTGATATATATATATATATATATATATATATATATATATATATATATATATATATAAAGAAATCTAAATTGTTAAGATTCATTTTAGTGAATTTCACAATATTTCATTTTTGATGGCTTTCTTGTTAAATGTTATTAAAGCAACTAAATATGAGGAAGAATGTTATATTCTAAATCTACATTATTCCAAATTAAAATAGTTTCTTATAGAAAATTTATAAAAAGTAATAAAAATTCCTTTAAAGTAGATAATTAATACACAATTACCCATAATTAATATATCCATTGAAAATCTAATATCATAATTGAAATCTACTTGTATATATACTGATTATCAATGGGAGTTTGACCACATACACATGCACAAATATCCATAACTGAAATCTAAACACTAAAAAATTTGAACAAAATTAAAAAAAAAAGAAAAGAATAATAAAATGATAGGCCAAAAACGTGTTGACCCCTTGTGATTAATTAACCAATTAATTTAGCCAAGTATATTAATTAATTTAATTAACATACAAACGTGTGGTAGCACAAACAAATCACCAATAAACTAATTATGCAGCGAAAAATAAATAACACGGTGATTTGTTTACGAATGGGAAAAACCTGACGGCAAAATCCCCACCAGGTGATTTTCAAGTCACCACTCCCGAAACTCCACTATTATCACAACAAGCGGTTACAAGTAAAGGAATCCCAAGTACCTTACCAACCTACAGTTGAACCCTTACCCCAATACCCAATTGGACTTGTTCTGTAGTGACAGATCCCCCTTTTGATGCACTACTCCCAAATACGTGACTAACCAATGCGCGAATCCCAGTACGCGACTTCAACACCAACTGAAAGAGAGATTGGCTGCAAAATTTTTCAGTTCATCTTACACGATGAAGATTAAGAAGATGCTTGGTCATAAAACCCAAAGGTGCACATACACTGCAACTTCTTCAAAAGAGATGAACTATGGCAAAAACTTCGTCTCTGGTCACAATTTGCTTCAACAGAGTTTTCTCAATACTTGTGCAACTTGTGAACTCTTTGACGGCCCTTAAAACAATCCATTTATATGTCTAAGGTTAGAAGAAAAGAAGGTCCAAAGACACATTCACGGATCCTAAGAAATCAGATCAGAATTCTGAATTTCTTAAATCTCGACAGATAGAAGGTGTCGAGCAGGTGTCGAGCAGGTGTCGAGCACACGGGGCTTGAACAGCTTTCTTAAGCTCGATAGATGTAGCTGTCGAAACAGCTGTCGAGCTTTAATGAATTTGCACTATCAGCTTGTTTTCTTGGACAGACTTGATGACTTCAACACTTGATCTTGAAACCTTGTTTCTTGAAGTATTAAAAACACCTAGAACTACCCAATTACAAGTAAAGTGCATTTTGTCAAAGGATTAGCCAATTACATAAAAGAATGGCATATGTTCTTTAACAAGTGAAACACATATGTCCTAACATAAAAAACTACCACAATTCACAACTTCATGAATTTGTTTTTTATTCTTTGTATATCTCCAAAGCAGAGCTGTCATCAATAATAAAAAATATGCTTACAATTTTTTGTTCTTTGTATATCTCCAATTAATGAATTAATGATAGTATGCTTTTTTACTTTTTTATTTATGGAATCATATTGAATGATGAATTGATGATGAAGGAAAAATACATGTATGTTAATTAAAACAGACACTACAACAAAAAATGTTTATTACAACGAAAACAAATTGTTGCAATAACATTAAAGTCATTGCAACAGTTTATGCAAAATGTTGCAATAAAATTTGAGGTAATAGGTCAAAGTCATTGCAACAGTTTATGCAAAATGTTGCAATAAAATTTGAGGTAATAGGTTGGTGTTACAAAAAATCTCGTTGCAATAAACTTTAAATATTTTAATGACAATTTTGATGTAATAATATATTTGTTGTTGCAATAAACAATTTACTACTTCGAATATCTTGTAGCAATAGACTATTACTTCACGAATTTTATTGCAATAGATTGCAAATAATTGACAAAAATAATTTTGGTTAAGTTATTGCAACAATATATTCATTGTAATAGATAATTGTTTCATATTTTTCATTACAATAGATTGTAAAATAATTGGTATTAGATTATTATAATAATATATTCTTTGCAACTTTTTGTCATTGCAATAAATTGTAAAATAATTGATATTTAGCTATTGCAATGATATATATATATATATATATATATATATATTGAAAGGGAATGAAATGACATTAAAACCAATAAAAGGGATACAAGCATTAAGAGTTCAGCTACAACCAGGCATTACAGCTATTCAATACACATATCAAATTGAATTAGGAATGCGGGGATCAGAATGGGATTGAGATTGAGGTTTAGAATTAGATGCAAAGTTTGATCTTCTATAGGCACCCCAAATGGGTTTGAAATTATACCCAGATCTGAACCTGGATTGGGAGTCGATGAACGGAATTCTGAGCAAAATTTTAGACACCAAAATTTCTTTTTTCTCCATCTCCAGAGAGAGAGAGAGAGAGAGAGAAAAGGGAAATTTGATTGACAAAGAGAAAGAAAGCAGAGACACAGAGGGAGAGAGGGTTTGTTGAATGAATTATGAGTGTTAGTGAGAAGCAAGAAAAAGTAAAATAGGGGATCATCGTATATATATGATTATGGGGGCTGAGGCCGGTGGCACTCTGTCAGAGTAACGGCTAGTTGAGTTTGAATGAAAAGGGTTGCGTTGGGTTCAAGTCCATCCCAGTTTCTCCACTTTGAGTCTGAGAAAACAAAACTGAGCAAAACAGAGGGAGTTTTATTTATAAATTCAAAAATCCAAACCCTAAAAACTAACGGTTAGTCTCTCAGCCTATTAAACTCGGTTTCTTTAGTTCTCATTGAGTTTTCTAACTGAAAACACTTTTCTTCCCCATTTTACCCCTCTTTTTTACTTTTATTTCTCATACTTGCCCTCTCTCTTCCTGACATTCTTTTTATCTTTTCATTTTTTTCAATTCAAATATTAATTTTGTTTATTTATTTATTTTTAATTCAATTACTCTTTTGTCTATATATAAATAATTAAAAATCAAAGTTAGGAGAAAATCGAAATCATAAAAGAGTGGTTAGGATTTAAGGAAATCTATTGGTAGAGTACCCTAGAAAATTTAGATGATCTGAATCTGTGCCTTATCTAAGTTTTTAAAATTTTTGTTCAAAGTGAGTTAATGTTGTGCAAAAGATGAAGAGTTTAATATAAATAAACCATTAAGACTCAATTAAAAAAAGAGTAAACTTGTGTATATCCATACAAAAAAGAGTTAAACTCATGTATATATCTATGACTTATAAAATGCATATCTTTTACATTAGGTATAATTTGAACTCATATTTATGTGTAATTATGATTGTTTTTTTATTGTACCGTGCATATGCACGAGTTATATACTAGTATATAGCAATTAAAGCCAAAGTTGAGAGAAAATCCAATTAGATTCTGATGATGCCGAAAAAACCAACAGTGAGTCACACGGTCCTCACGTGCTCGCAAAAACACCTGCACAACAAAAAGAGAAGACCTTACAGAGAGCACCGGTGTGGTGTTGGCCAAATATACTCCGAATGTCAAGTTAGAACTTCTCGCAACTCTAGAGTGCCAAAACTGGGGTGAATTATGCGTACCTTGGTAAGTGGAGGTATTGGGGCTTTTATGGTAGTAGAGGATTGACATCCTTTCCTTGAGTCAAAAGTCTTTTCCTTATAGGAGTCGTTTTGATTAGCATTAAACGTGAAGCGCAAGATATTTCATTATATACACAAACGTGGGGACCAAGGCAAGCCACGTCAAGGTTGTCAGCTTCGCCTACTCCCTTCAGCTTTATTTGTGTCAGCTACCCATCTTTGTTGCCTAAGGTCAACTCGTCGGGTATGAGGTGAGCTTCGTGGATTCCCTAACATCGTCACTTGCCAGTGGATCCCGACGAGCTTACTTGGAGCGTCGTTTTATACTTTTGCAAGGGTGAGCATCACTACTACAATTTTACCTTTATCAGTTGCCCCCTACTCCTTATCTCCGTCAGCTTATCTGACGGGTTATGGAGTTGAACTTTCATTGCTAATTTCCTTTTTGGCTAGGAGAGAGGGAAAATCATTTATGGGCAAATCCTTGAGCAGCCTTTATTAAATGCTTGGACACGTGACGTGTTCTGATTGGCTTTGCTTCTGGACGAGGGTGTCGCTTTGTCTTCCGTGCATATTTTCCCTTATATATACTTTGTTTCCTTCCCTCATTTCTCTCATTTCAACCTTGCTGATCTTTGAGAGAGAGCTCGTCGCCTTGCATCTTTATCTCCGTCAATCTGCTGATTCCGTTACTCTTATTGCTATTATTACTACAACGCCGTCCTTTTTTCCGAGGAGACTTTTGCTTGTAAGTTTTTTCTTTCTTCATTTTCTTTTACCATGTATTTTTCATTTTGATTTAGTAGTGAGGCCGTCAACTTAGGTTCTTAGAATGAATCTGTCGCTTGTAGGTAGTCAGATGTTTAGAGAAGCGTCGAGTGAGCAGTTGCCAGTCCGCGAAGGAGCGGGCTACGACGAGGTCTTTGGTTCAAGTCATGATCCTAAAAGCTTCTCCTGGTTGTCAGAGAGGGAAACATCAGCCCAATCTCCTGACGAGGAAGTTGGAAGTTATGGAGAGGAAAGGGAGGAAGAAATAGTAAGTGAGGAAGAAGTGGTAAGTAGGGAAGGTGAAGTTAAGGAGGGAGAAGAGGAGAGAGATAGTGACGGAGACGGAGACGAAGGTGATGAGGAATCCTATGAGGGAACTTCAGGAAGTCCTGGAGGCAATCGTCCCTTTATCCTTCTCGAGAATTGGACCGTCAATAAATTTCTACCAAAGATGAGTGACAGGGTCTTTAAGGAGTTACGTACCTATTACCATATCCCAATCCGTCTCTCTAGAAAGAACGAAAGATGCTACTCGGGGAGGACCGTAGACGTCGGCATGTATGATGCTATGTTTGCTGCGGGACTGAGACTACCACTGACGGCCTTGCACCGTCAGCTGGTTGATTTCATGGGACTGTCCATTAGCTAGATTGCTCCGAACACCTGGAGGATCTTCATAAGTGCTGAGATCCTTTGGGGTCGTCTAAGTGGTGGGAACCGTTAGCTTTCGTTGGACGAGTTCTTCTACTGTTACAGACCCTAGCACATTGTCTCTTCCCAAGGGATATATCATTTTGCTGCCCGGAAGAAGAACTTAAGACTTGTGTCCGATATGCCAGACTCTAATAGGAGCTGGAAAAGTAGATATTTTTTTATTCAAGGACCGGATTGGGTTTGCCGTCCAGAAGAGTGGGTTACAATGCCTCGTGGTTTTGACAATACCTGGGGAATAGTTAAAGACTTAGGTTTTAGCTTCGACAACTTTTATTTTATTTTATTTTTTTAACCTCGTCAGCCTTTGCTTCTATTATTTCATTCATTTTCAAAGTGCTTTAATGTCGTCATTTTGTTTCTTTTTTCAGCCAATGCTCATCCTCACATAACTGACGAGCAGAAGGAATTCATCCGTCGGGTCCTTGACATCCCGTTTGAGTAATGAAAGTGTAGGGACTTAATCACCCTTGACACTCTTCATTCTTACTGCAGGGGCCCGGAACCGAAGCCTGAAGCTCGCAGATTGAACGAATACTCTCGCTGTCGTAAGTAGATTTTCTTCCATCCCCGTTAGTCTTATTCTTACCGTTTGCTTTTCTAACGCACGTCTATTGTCTTCTGCAGAAATGGAGGCAGCTAGGCAAAGGATGAGGGTAGCTACTGCCTATAAGAAAGAGGAGGAAAGGAAAGCCAAGGGAAAGGAGGGGGCGTCCTCGTCGGCCTTCAAGGCTGTCTCTAAGGGTTCGGCCAAAAGGAAGGCTGACGGGAAGGATGACCGTCCTCCTAAAAAGGCAGTCGTCACTCCTGGGGATGCACACCCCAAGAAGAAATCACCTCTTAAGTCAAGTCACGGTGTGGGTAATGGAATGATGACTTCAACTGGTCCTATCGTTGAAGGACCCTGTCGCCTTCTCACCCACAAGGACTACGCCGTCAAGGAAGTGGGATCCCTCATAAAGCCGACGGATGTGGAGCCCTGTGCTGAGCTAGGGACGGAGGAGCTGGGGGCATCAGCTCTTTTTGACCTTACTCGAGTAAGATTATTTTCTTGGCTAATTTTATCCCGTCTCTTTCTATTCATTGATTGATGATTGTATCCTTTTCAGGCCTTGGTGCGTGTTAAGGCATTTCAGAACCGGTGTGTTACCAAGGAGAGGGTCGTCACCCAGGTTAGGAAACATAATACAAATTTATTGAATGAGAGGAGCAATATAAAGATGCCTTCCGTAATCTAGACGATGAGTTGAAGGAGACAAAGGAGAAGCTGGAGGAGGCAGGTCGTCAAAAGAAGATGTTGCAAGAAGAGCTGTCGACCTTGCGCGGGCAGGTGGAGAAGGCTGGGGCGGACATCGTTACGGAATTCAAGACGTCACAATCATTCATCAACTCCTGTGCTAAATATTATGGTACTGGGTTTGAAGACTGCCTTAAACAGGTCGCGTCCTCCTTCCTAAACTTGGATCTATCCGGGATTACCATGGATGACCCCCTGCTGGCAACACCGTCACCAGTGAGAGTGACGACTCTACGGAGTTTGATATTCCTCCCAATGATGACGGCATCGTCCTTGCTCAACCCGCTGCAAATCCTCCCGTCACCACTTCCAACCCGTCCATTGAGCTCGTAGACGTGGAGAACCCTCCTGCTTAGGATAAGGGTGACGAGACCCTTAATGATGCTCCTATTGCCTAGCCCTAGCCTTTCTTTTTTGTAACTTGTATACTTCATTCAATTTTCAAACAACATTTAAATGCCCTAGTGTTTTTTGGGCTCTACTTGTAAAGACTATATTTTATGTATGGTTTCTTATGTCCGTTATCTTTAATCTAGTTTTCCACTAGTTGGCCTTTGCATCTTTTATTTCTCATGCTTGTATGCAAGGATATGTTTGTTTCTGGTGAGCTAGGACGAACCTGTCTTGTAGTAAACTCGTCCACTTTGTTAAGTAATGGCAATTTTATGAAGCCGTCAGCTTCAATGACCTTGTCCACTTTATTAAGTAATGGACTCGTCCACTTTGTGGACCGATGAACCCGTCCACTTTATGGACTTAAGTTTGTCCCTTTTTGTGGACTTATTATTGAACTAGTCCACTTTATGGACATAATAAACTCGTCCACTTGGTGACTTGATAATATTTCATCCTTCTATGATGAAGTCGTTCACTTTATGGACTTCAATAAATTCGTCCACTTTATGGACAATAATAATAAGCTCGTCCACTTTGTGGACTTGATAATATTTCATCCTTCTGGGATGAAGTCGTCCACTTTGTGGACTTGATAATATTTCATCCTTTTGGGATGAAGTCGTCCACTTTATGGACTTTAATAAACTCGTCCACTTTATGGACAATTTTCTGTAGACGAACACCTTAGCCATATCTAAATAAACTCTTCTTATTATGATAAACCATTCATTTGTAGAAAAAAATAGTTCTTTAAAAGAAGAAGACTTGCCCTTTGGGCTCCAAAAGAGTTATTGTAGCAAAACCAAAATAAATAGAAAAACTGAGTATAACTGAATTTAATTAAGGTAATCTAAAAACAAAAGGGGGGCTGCTCTTCATGCCATCCTCTATACTAGTAGTACTTCCATAGATGCTCGGCGTTCTATGGATGGTGTAGTTTCTGTCCGTCCAACGTCTCCAGGTGGTAGGTGCCCTTCCTTTGCCATGAAGTGACTCGGTAGGGTCCTTCCCAGTTGGGGCCAAGCTTCCCTTGGGCAGGGTCTCTAGCGGCGCCCATGACCTTCCTTAGAACAAGATCTCCAATCTGAAAATCTCTGTGTCGGACCCGGGAATTGTAGTGCTTGTCCATAAGGTCCTGGTACCGTGCGAGTCTTTGTTTGGCCGTTGCCCTGACTTCGTCAACTAGATTGAGCTATGGATGCATAGCCTCGTCATTCTTGCGTTCATCATGATTATCCACCCTGTAGCTTATGAGTCCGACCTCGGCTGGAATGACTGCTTCGCTCCCGTATGTTAGCTGAAATGGTGTCTCTCCTATAGGAGTCCTTGCTATTGTCCTATATGCCCATAGTATGCTTGGCAGCTCTTCTGGCCATATACCCCTTGCCCCTTCGAGCTGAGTCTTGATAATTTTGAGCAAGGATCGGTTCGTGACTTCAACTTGTCCATTAGCCTGAGGGTGGGCGGGGGAGAAGTAGTGATTTCTGATCCCTAACTGCGAGCAAAAGTCCCAGAATGAGTCGTTGTCGAATTGTTTCCCATTGTTTGAGACTAAGACTCTAGGGATCCCAAACTTGCATATGATGAATCTCCAAACGAAGCTTCGTACATTCTTCTCCGTAATGGTGGCTAAGGCTTCAGCTTCCACCCATTTTGTGAAGTAGTCTATGCCCACTATTAGGAACTTCAGCTATTGCGCCGCTATTGGGAACGGCCCCATGATGTCTAATCCTCGCTGAGCGAACGACCATGGGGCTGTTATTGGGGTGAACGGCTGTCTAATGACATTGCTAAATTTTTAACACTTGTCGCAGGCTTTGACATAAGTTTGAGCATCCTTCTTCATGGTTGGCCAGAAGTACCCTGCTCGGACGAGTTTGTGTACCAACGACCGTGACCCTGAATGGTTTTCGCAGATCCCTTCGTGTACTTCTCTCATGACGTAGTCTACTTCTTCAGGACCCAAACACCTTAGGTATGGGCGAGAGAAGCCTCTCTTGTACAAGATGTCCTTCTTCAAGACGAATCGCGTTGCTTGGATCTTCAGCTTTCTTGTAGCCGCCCTCCCATCTGGTAAAACGCCATTTTTTAAGTAAAAGACTAATGGTGTGGTCTAGTCGCTTTCAGAGCCTATCTCCTGCACATCGACGGAATCTATTAGTGGAGAAAGTTGAACAAAAGAGAGTACATTATCAAGGGTGGTCATATGTTCTGCTGAAGCGACTTTGGTAAGGCGATCGGCTTACTCATTCTCTCCCCTGAGGATTTGGATGATCTTAGCCTTCAGCTCGTCTACCCTTCTCCTTACTTGCTCCAGGTATTTCTTTATTCTTTCACCTTTGCACTCATAATCCCCGTTTACTTGGTTGGTGATGACCTGAGAGTTGCAGTAAAGAACCACGCTTACGGCTCTTGCCGCTTTGGCGAGATCGAGTCCTGCCACTAAAGTTTTGTACCCTGCTTCATTGTTGGTGGTAGGGAAGTCGAGGCGGACCATACATTCAATTTTTTCTCCTTCAGGAGAAAGGAGCACGACACCTACTCCCCCAGCTTGCCTGTTGGATGACACGTCTGTATGTATACTCCATTGAGGGCATTCATCTGCCCCCTTGTCTTCCCCGCTGGTGAATTCTGCTATGAAGTCAGCTGTCACTTGATGGTGGTACGCAAGCGGTACTGAATGTCAAATTCACTCAACTCTATTGCCTATAGTGCCAATCAACTAGCAGCTTTAGGGTTGCTTATTGCCCGTTGTAAGGGCTTGTCGGTTAGGACGATTACCGTGTGGGCTTGAAAGTAGTTTGAGTTTGAGGGCTGCCGTAACTAAAGCGAGGGCGAGCTTTTCCATGGGTGGATACCGTTCCTCCGCACCACAAAATGCTCGGCTGGCGTAGTATACGGGCTTTTGAACCTTGTCTTCTTCTCTGACCAAGGCCGCGTTGACGACTGCCGGGGAGACGGCCAAATAAAGGAAGAGCTCTTCCCCCGATTGCGAAGGACTTAGTAGCGGTGGGGAAGAGAGGTAAGCCTTCAGATCCTCGAATGCTTGCTGACACTTGGCAGTCCACTCGAAATACTTCTTCAGCGTGTGAAAGAAGGGTAAACACTTATCTGTCGCCCTAGATACGAACCTGTTCAAGGCGGCTACTTTCCCGTTTAAACTCTGAACTTCTTTCACGTTCTTTGGGGGGGCCATCTCTACTATGGCTCTGATTTTGTCCAGGTTGGCCTTGATACCTCTTTGAGACACCAATAAACCAAGGAATTTTCCCGCTGTCACTCCAAATGCACACTTACTTGGATTGAGTTTAATGTTGCAGGAACGAAGGGTGTCGAAAGTTTCCTTGAGATCCTTCAAATGGTCCTCCTCTCTTCGGCTTTTCACCAACATGTCGTCAACATAGACCTGAACATTCCTTCCAATTTGGTTTGCAAACATCTTGTTCATGAGCCTTTGGTACGTTGCCCCCGCGTTTTTAAGGCTGAAAGGCATTACTTTGTAACAAAAAAGGCCTTTACTGGTAACAAATGAAGTCTTCTCCTGATTGTAACCTGAAAAGGCGTCCATGAAACTCAATAGTTGGTGCTGAGCTGTAGAGTCTACCAATACATCGACCCGAGGGAAAGGGTAGCTATCCTTAGGGCATGCTTTATTTAAGTTCGTGAAGTCTATGCACATCCTCCATTTCCTGTTGACTTTCTTGACCATTACCACATTTGCCAGCCAATCGGGGTAGTATACTTCCCTGATGAAGCCTGCCTTTTGTAACTTGCCGACTTCTTCTGCTATTGCTCGATCTCGTTCCTGGGTGAACACTCGCTTCTTCTGACGGACAGGTGAAAAAGAGGGCGACACATTCAGCCTGTGTACCATGACTGAAGGGTCGATTCCTGGCATGTCTTCATGACTCCAGGCAAACACGTCCTGGTTTTCCTTGAGGAAAGCTACGAGTGCTAAGCGAACTGTTGGGTTGGCGAGAGTGCCGATCCTCGTGGTTCTATCTAATCTGGAGCTATCGAGGGGTATCTCCTCGAGCCTCTCTACAGGTTCTGCCCCTGTCCACTGTTCTTCTATGCTCATGGTCTGTAGATGGTCGTCCATCTCCAGCATTGCAATAAAGCATTTGCGCGCGGCTATTTAATCCCCTCGCAATTCTCCTGCTCCATACTCAGTGGGGAATTTGATCATCAGGTGGTAGGTTGAAGTTACGGCCTTCCATGAGTTAAGGGTAGGTCATCTTATGATGGCGTTGTAGGCGGAGGAGCAATCGACAACAAGGAATGTAACATTACTAGTGATTTGCTAAGGATAATCTCCAATAGTGATAGGCAATGTGACCGTGCCTAAGGGGTATACTTTTGTTCCTCCAAATCCAACGAGTGGAGTGTTAGTTGGGACTAGCCGTTCTCTATTGATCCGCATTTTTTTGTAACGCCGGGTAGTAGAGAATGTCTGCGAAACTTCCGTTGTTAACCAAGACCTGATATGTGTTATAGTCTCCTACCTGGATGCTAACGACGAGCGCATCGTCATGCGGGTGGTGAAGACATCGGGCATCTTCTTCCGAGAAACCAATAATGGGGTTGTCGACCAGTGGCATCTTTGGGAGGACGCCCGTGAATTGGACGTTTTGAACCATTCTAAGGTAAGTCTTTCAATCCTTTTTGGACGAGCCGGTGGTCGCCGTGCCTCCCACAATCATCCTTATGTCTCCTAAGGGTGGTCTGAGACGCTCGTTGTCCCGTCGAGCAGCTTGTTCTTGAGAAGGCGGATCCGCTCTCTCTCTACTGATGAACTTCTGTAACTTCCCTTGCCTAATAAGGACTTCGATCTGCTGTATCAAGTCATAGCAGTCGGCTGTGTTATGACCGTGGTCACGGTGGAAACATCAGTATTTGTCTCTGGACCGCTTGTTGGGATCTCCCTTCAGCTTGCTGGGGAAGGTTAGGGCTCCCTCGTCCTTGATTTGCATTAGGACTTGGTCGATTGGGGCAGTCAATGGGGTGAAGCTCGTGAACTTCCCCGCAGGGGGCTTGGAGTGCTTGTCATCCCTTCGTTCTCCAGTTCTCGCCATCTTTCGCCCTCTATCCTCCTGTTTTTCTCTCTTCTTGGGCCTCTCCTCTCAGGCTAGAAGTGCGTCTTTAGCATTCATGTATTTGGTCGCCCTGTAAAGCACATCTGACATAGTCTTTGGGTCGTTCTTTTATAATGAAAATAGAAACTTACCCTTCCGCAACCCATTGGTGAATGCGGCTACAAGTATCTTATCGTCGGCCTCATCGATTGAAAGTGCTTTTTTGTTAAAGCGTGCTATGTAAGACCACAGCGTCTCATCCTCCCGTTGTCTGATGCTCATCAGGCATGCAGTAGACTTCTTGTACCTATGCCTCCCGGATAAAGTGTGAAGCGAATTGTGCGCTCAGCTCCTTGAAAGTGCTGATGAAGTTGGGCGCCAACCTGCTAAACCAAATTCTCACGGGACCCTTCAGCGTGGTAGGGAAGGCCCTACACATGATCTCATCTGCTACTTCTTAAAGGTGCATCAGGGTCTTGAAAGATGCCAAGTGATCTAGGGGGTTCTTGGCTCCATTGTAGCTTTCTCACTGCGGCATGCGAAACTTCGGCGGGAAGGGGAAGGAGTTGACGGATGTGGTGAATGGCGAATCGATTCGATGGACTAGGTCGTCGAGGTCGCTACACATTCGCCCTCTGAGGGCATTTATCATAAAATCCATCCGTTCCTTCATCATTTGCATCTCTACGACAATGTGAGGTGGAGCCGTATCTGTGGCGGACCGGCAGCTCATGTCCTACTGTTCTGGTCTGCTCGGGGTGTTGCTACCCTTCGACCTTTCTTGGTCTTTTTTTTTCAACACTGGTGCTTTCTTGGTCCTCCTCCTGAGTGTTATGCCCTACGTTCTTTTGACACAGCTACTCTTCCTGATCATGATTTTGCTTGGTGAGGCGTTCCACGGCAGTGGCGAGAGTCTGAACTTGTCTCTCGAGGGCAGTTGCACGTGGTTCGTCTCCCTAAACGTTGTTAGTGGTCACCATTAAGCGAGTAAGTACCATGCAACTCTTTGTCCGGGAAGCGTTCAAGTAGCTTACAAGTTGCTAAAGAAAAAAACGTTTCCCACAGATGGCGTCAACTGATGATGCCGAAAAAACCACCAGTGAGTCACACGATCCTCACGTGCTCGCAACAACACTTGCACAACAAAAAGAGAAAACCTTACAGAGAGCATCGGTGTGGTGCCGGCCAAATACCCTCCGAAGGTTAAGTAGAACTTCTCGCAACTCTAGAGTGCTAGAGCTGGGGTGAATTATGCGTACCTTGGTTAGTGGGGTATTGGGGCTTTTATAGTAGTAAAGGATTGACATCCTTTTCTTGAGTCAGAAGTCTTTTCCTTATAGGAGTCCTTTTGATTAGCACTAAACGTGAAGCGCAAGATATTTCCTTATATACACAAATGAAGGGACCAAGGCAAGCCACGTCAAGGCCGTTAGCTTTGCCTACTCCCTTCAGCTTTATTGGTGTTAGCTACCCATCTTTGTTGCCTAAGGTCAACTCGTCGGGTATGAGGTGAGCTTCGTGGATTCCCTAACATCGTCACCTACCAGTGGATCCCGACGAGTTTACTTGGAGTGTCGTTTTATATTTTTGCAAGGGTGAGCATTACTACTGCAATTTTACCCTTATTAGATTCTAATTTGGATTACAATTGTTATCTAATTTTGTGCTATGTGTTCTATCTAAGTTTTTAAAATTTTTGTTTTAAGTGAGTTAATATTGTATAAAAGATGAAGAGTCTAATATAAATAAACCATCAAAAACCCAATAAACTAAAAAAAATAAAAAGTAAAAAGAGTAAACTCATGTGTATATCCAAAAAAAAAAAAGGTAAAACTTATTTATGACTTAAAAAATGTGTAACTCTTACACCAAGTATAATTTGAACCCTTATATGTATATAATTATGATTGTTTTTAATTGTATAGTGCATATGCACGGATTATATACTAGTTTGTATAATAATAAAAAGAAAAATTAATAAATGATGGTGATTTTTTTTAAGGTTTAATTTTTTTTAAGAAGGAGGTTTATTAGTTTTGATTCTATGGTTTTATCACTTAATAACTCATTTAGCAAAAAAAAATATCAAAATTAAATTGGACTCCTTGATTTTCGTAATGTAAGTAAATAGTTGCAGAAAATTTAAGATATTACTAGCATTATACCCGTGCAATGCATGGTTTAATCAAAATTTATACGTAAATAATTATTTTATTAATTTACTTAAAATAAATAATAAAAATAAATAAATATTTTACTTTTAAGTTACATAATGAATGCATGTTGTGTGAGATTAAGGTATCATAAAATGTGTATATATATATATAATTGAATGGAAGATGGTAGAGGTACCTATATATATATATATATATATATATAATGATTTTCAATAATACATTGAACTTTAAGGCTCAATTAATCACATATATTTAAATGGAAAACCCTTGAATTTAATAGTTAAAAACTCATATCAATCACAATTCAATTAGCACGAATTGTTTTTTAATATCAAAATTCTTAAAAAAAAATTCAATTAATGAGCAGCTCTTACTAGGTTTCTTATTTGAAAAATTATTAGCAAGAGTATTGCCCGATTCACTGATCTGTAATGAGAAAATTGTGTATTTAGTAGACACTCATATCTATCACAACATATCCATATATTAAGTGAGAGATTATACATATAATAGATGAACAGTATAATTGTAAAGAAGGCAATCAATTTCACAACTATGGATTTTTTTTTTCCAAAAAATAAAAGGTAAAAAAGAATATTATAAACCATTAAGATGGCAATGATAACTATTAGCAAATACTAAATTGTAGGCATTGTGAAAAATAAGTAAATACTAAATAACACACTATCATCCATACACCTAAAAAATAATTTTCATTTGTAAAAAAAAAAAAAAAAAATTAGTAAGATTTTCTATGGAGTAGTAAATTAATAAGATTTTTGTTAAATGAAATGCTCCTAAAATTTACAAATAATTTTCATTTGTAAAAAAAAAAAAAAAAAAAAAAAAAAAAAAAAAAAAAAAATCCTAATAATTTCAAAAGTAACAAATTAAGCCCTAATAAATTTGAAAAAGTAAAAACTTAATTCTCATCTCATCTAAGTGGTTTAATATAGGTTGGATGTTTGATTTTTTACTTTTTGAAACCTCAGGGTTAGGGTTTGGTTTGTAATTTTTTGACAATTTCATGTTGTAGTAACTTTTGAAATTACATGATTTAATTTGTTAGATTTAATTAAATGTAATCTATCAAAATAAAAAATTATTTACATTTTTTCTTTCATCTGAAAAGCAATGAAGAAGTAAAAATATCATGTCATATTATATCTTTATACGATTAAAGGTGAATACTATTAGGATGTAGTTGGGCAATGTATATGGTACACAAAATGAGCTTTTGTCATGTGCTTCATTAATTATTAAGATAGATTACTTTAAACGAAACCTTATTACCAAAATATCAAGTGCTTTATTAATTGTTAAAATTGTGTATTTTAAGTAAAACTTTATTACCTAAATTTATAGAAATTTAAATTGCTACTAAAACTGAAATTCTATTTCCAAAAGTTTCAATAATTTTCAAAATAATTATTTATTTATTTTAATCATTTGGTATAATTTTTTGCTTTAATATAATAAAAGTTACATCTTATTTATCGTTCTTACCCCTATGTGGCACAACATATGTGTTACATATTATAAAATTAATGTTTGTTTTTATGAAGTGACCCATTAATTACTAAATGTATAGTTCATTTATTCTAGGTGCAAAAAGTTTCAAGTTGTTCACTAATTATTAAGATAGTTTTGATAATATTATTAAAATATTTTTTAATTAATGTGTGAATCATGTGGGAATATAGACAGTAATAGGTCAAATTAAAATGAAGGTCCAAAAAAGGAAAAAAAAAAAAAAACAGATAGAATCAATAATAAAATGAAAGAAAATACAATTATTTCAACCAAAAAAAAAAAAAAGAAAACACACAAAAGTTTTAATAAGTCTATAGTCCAAACAAAAGCAACTGCGTTAAAAAAAAAAAAAAAAAAAAAAAAAAACCATTGAAGAAGAAAATCTGGGGTATAAAAGTAAATAAAGCTATATGGTACAACAGCTATAAAAATTGCTTCAACACAAACCAAAAAAAAATCAAAGAAATTTTGGTGTCATTACAACTCTCTCTCCTTTTCTCTCTAGGAAAAAGAAAGTTTTTCAACAATCAACATAACCCCCAGAAACCAATTCGTCAAAAAGAAATCAAATCTTGAATCAAGATTTCAATTTTGGTGGGTCTGTTCTGTTGTGGGTTGTAAGATATACACTGGGTTTTTTTGACTGGTTTTATTATTGATGGATATGGTTGACTACAACTACAAGAGAAAAGGAAAAAAATCCCCCTCCTCCACGATAGAATCGGTACTAATCTTGGTAGTGCTTTCCATCTTTCTTGTCATGTCATGGCGTTTCAGTGTCAATAATGTGCGCATCAAGAAACCCTTGGGAATGGGATCACATATGTCAATGGGTTGGGCACTCTTTAAGGCATTAATGCCTTTGTTATTGGTGATAATTTTGCACTGCTTGGCATCACCCGAGATTTCCAAATTCAAGTCTGAGATTTTAAGAGATAATGTTGACAACAACAACAACAATTTAAGATCAGACAAGACTTGCTACTCCTTCAAGAAAGAGTCATTAATGCCTTGGACTCCTGCATCACTGATTGTGTTATTACTTTTCATGGCAAATTACCAGAAGAAGAGTTGGTTTCTCTGATGATTTTTTTTTTTTTGGTTTCCAAATATAATCTAAGGCCAAAAGGGTTTGGTTTGGTGATACCATAAGAATGACTTTTGTTTTTGTCAATTGAATTGATTCAATTTGTTTATCTTTTTTCGATTAGTACATATAATGATTACACTTTCATGCTACTATTAACAAACAAATTATGGATGACCCGATCACATAAATGCAGACAATTATGGGCAACCTGAAATCAGGGGAATGGAGATTAATGGGTTGGGAGTTATTGCAGCCGATCCGTTGGACTCAAGCCTCATCAATGTGCCAGTCAAGTATGATGAACAAAAGGCACGTGACCCACTCCCAACTCACTTAAACCAGCCACATGACCCATTTCCTACTCACTTAAACCAGCCACGTGACTCACTCCCAACTCACTTAAACCAAACACGTGACCCACTCCCAACTCACATAAACCAGCCATGTGAGAGACTACCAAGCACGGGCAAGAAACACAAACCTCGTACCTCAGGAAATAAAATACTACGCCACACAACAACCCAAACCCACACAGACCTTAGAGAAACTACAAGCCGCAACTTGAAAAGAGACAAACCCGAGGACCACCTACCTTTGGAAGAAGAACTGAAATAGAATGAGAAGAGAAGTAAAGCCATGGAGTGTAACCCAGAAAATATTACTATCAAAACGGTGGAGGCTGTTGGACAGCCCCGCCGAGAACAATGAAAATCATGAGTTGGAATTGCCGAGGGCTTGGGAACCAACGTGCAGTGGATGTGCTCTCTCACCTTGTGAGGGAAAAAGCTCCCAAAATCTTGTTTCTTATGGAAACAAAACAGTCCGTATCAGAGATGAAACAGATTCAAGCTGGTTTACTGTATCGATGTATGTTTGTGGTACCTAGTATTCGTCGAAGTTGATAGGCCACAATCTGAATGACCCATTGTGATTAACCCTAATTAATTAATTAGTCAAGTTATTAATTAATCAATTAATCATGCAATTGCGTGGAAGCACAAACAAATCACCAAAAACTAAATATGCAGCGGAAATTAAATAACACGGTGATTTGTTTACGAATGGGGAAAACCCTAACGGCAAAAACCCCACCGGGTGATTTTCAGGTCACCACTCCCGAAACTCCACTATTATCAAATCAAGCGGTTACAAGTAAAGGAATCCCAAGTACCTTACCAACCTACAGTTGAACCCTTACCCCAATACCCAATTGGACTTGATCTGTAGTGACAATTTCCACCTTTGATGCACGGCTCCCAAGTACGTGACTAACCAATGCGCGGATCCCAGTACGCGACTTTAGAACACCAACTAAGGAAGAAAGGTTGGCTGCAAAGTTCTTCAGTTCATCCTTTATGATGAATAGCAGGAAGATGCTTGGTTACAAAACCCTACGGTGCAAATACACAGCAACTTCTTGAAGGAAGATGAACTAGGTCAAGAACTTCGTCTTTTGATCACAATTTGCTTGAACAGAGATTGCTCAATGATATTGCAACTTGTGTCACACTTGACGGCTCTTAAAACAATCCTTTTATATGTTTAGGGTTAGAAGAAAAGAAGGCCCAAAATCATATTCACGGATCCCAAGAAAATCAGATTGGAAATCTGAAATTTTAAATCTCGACAGATAGCAGGTGTCGAGGTAGCTATCGAGAAGGTGTCGAGCTTTAAAAACTTTGCACTTCAGCTTGGTTTTTCTTGGACATACTTGATGACTTCAACACTTAACCTTGAAATCTTGTTTCTTGAAATATTAAAAACACATAGAACTACCCAATTACAAGTAGAGTGCGTTTTGTCAAAAGATTAGCCAATTTATATGAATAAGTGACATATGTTCTTAACAAGTGAAAACATATATGTCCTAACAGAAGTGGAGGGTTGGCATTATTATGGATGGAGGAAATTGAGTTGCATGTCCAAACTTTTACCTTAAATCATATTGATGCGCTTATTATGGATGACCCGGCAAACCCATGGAGATTGACAGGTTTCTACGAGTGGCCTGAGGAGCAACGAAAGTAGGATTCATGGAAACTCTTGAAGCATCTCCACTCTAGACACTCAGCACCCTGACTTTGCTTTGGGGATTTTAACGAGATCCTGCAATCAGAAGAGAAGCAAGGTCGACTACCAAAGCCATTGGCCCCAATGCAGCACTTTTGGACGGCGCTCCTACATTGCGGTTTGGCGGACCTGGGCTTCCGAGGTAATCTCTTTACTTGGAATAATGGTCGTGAGAGGGATGCTTATGTGCAGGAAAGACTGGACAGGGCATGCGCCACAACAGAATGGAGAGAAAAGTTCCCTCATAGCCATGTGACTCACCTACAAGCAGCGTATTCTGATCATATACCAATCCTCATCACCATACAATCCCAGAGGCAGGCCAGAAAGAAAAAAATACCACAGCATTTTGAAGAGAGATGGGCCACTCACCCTGACTGTGTGAATGTCATCCAAATGGCTTGGGAGGCCGAGGTGACCCTTGGCAGCCCAATGGCGAGGCTTTTTGAAAAAATTAAAAAATGTAGGTTTGCTCTAGTTGATTGGGGCCGTGAGGTCTTTGGATCCTCTAACATGCAATTGCAGGCAAAACAAAAATTACTGAAGGAGCTGTGCTTGCAAAATAATGCCGACTGTATCAGCTCAATCAAAGAACTCAAAGCTGACATTAGCAATCTAATTCATCAGGATGAGTTATTCTGGCGACAAAGGTCTTGATCAATTTGGTTACCTGCTGGAGACAAGAACACGAAGTATTTCCATAACCGGGCCAGCCAACGATGACGTAAAAACCATATCCCTGGTGTATTCGATAGCGAGGGTAGGTGGTGCACTACGGAGGATGGTATTACCAAGGTGGCCGAATCTTACTTCAAGGACCTGTTTGCAGCAACTCCAACAAACAATATTGAAGGTGTTTTACAAGTAGTTGAAAGACGTGTCACCCCACAAATGAATGACAGACTCACCCAGCGGTACACTCCTGATGAAGTCCGAACTGCCTTTTTCCAAATGCACCCATCAAAAGCACCGGGGCCAGATGGTATGTCTCCCTTTTTCTTTCAGAAATACTGGCATATTGTAGGTCATGATGTCACTGAAGCTGTCTTATCAGTTTTGCACTCGGGTCATATGCTGAAGAAAATGAACCATACACACATTGTCCTAATTCCAAAAAAGAAGGACCCCACACACTTAGCGGACTATAGACCCATTAGTTTGGGTAATGTTGTCTCGCGGATAATTTCCAAGGTTATTGCAAATCGATTAAAATATATTTTGCCTAATGTTGTTTCTGAATCTCATAGTGCATTTGTGCCGAACCGTTTTATTACTGACAACATAATAGTTGCATATGAGCTACTACACAGAATGAGAAACAGAAGAAGAGGCAAAGTGGGGCACATGGCGGTCAAGCTTGACATTAGCAAAGCCTATGACCGAGTGGATTGGAATTTTTTGCAGAATATTATGCGCAAACTGGGATTTGACCAAAGATGGGTGCAAGTAGCCATGGAGACTGTCACAACGACCTCTTATTCAGTCCTAATTAATGGTGAACCAAGGGGCTTCATTACTCAATCTAGGGATATTAGGCAAGGAGACCCATTATCTCCATACCTATTCCTCCTATGTGCTGAGGGCCTCTCGGCATTGTTAAGGAAAGCTACTGAAACTCAGGTGTTACATGGAATCTTGTCAAGCCAACATGGGGTTTGCATATCCCATCTCCTATTCGCCGATGACAGCCTCCTCTTCTGTAAAGCCACAGTAAGTGAATGCCAACAACTATTACATATTTTGGGCCAATATGCAGCGGCATCAGGTCAAGCCATCAACCGCCAAAAGACGGCCTTGTTTTTTAGTAAGAATACAAAGCCGGAAGTTAGAAAATTGATCCAGCAGATGTTGGGGGGAAGAATAATGACAAACTGACAAGTACCTTGGCTTGCCTATGGCCAGTGGAAAATAAAAAATGACTACATTTAAAGACCTACAAGAGAAGATTACAAAACAGGTGATGGGTTGGAAAGAGAAGTTCATTTCAAAGGCTGGCCGAGAGGTTCTAATTAAAACGGTGGCTCAAGCAATCCCAACATATGCCATGAGTATCTTCAAATTGCCCAAATCCACATGTGACAACATTAACTCTTTGCTAGCAAAGTATTGGTGGGGGCAAACAAAAGAAGAAAGAAAGATCCACTGGATAAATTAGAAGAAACTTTGCACACAAAAAAAGGAGGGGGAATGGGCTTTCGTGACCTCCATTCCTTTAATTTGGCAATGCTTTCCAAGCAAGCATAGAGACTAATCCATGACACCAACTCGCTATTTTACAAGGTTTACAAGGCTCGTTATTTTCCAAACAGCTCCTTCATGATGGCTGATGTAGGGAGCAATCCTTCTTTTGTTTGGAGAAGCCTTTCGGCAGCAAGGGACATAATATTTAGAGGCTCAAAGTGGCGGGTGGGAAATGACAGAACAATTGGAGTGTTCACTCATAAATGGCTCACACACAAGCCAATACCACGGACAGAGGCAGCGTTGGACATGAGAGTTTGCGAACTCATAGACGAAGACACCAGGCAGTGGGACCGTGGGAAGCTTGAAGTCATGTTTAGCCAGTGGACGAGGGAGGAGATCCTAGCAATTCCACTCAATCATTTGCAGTCCCAAGACACGCTAGTATGGACTGAAAATGCGGCCCAAAAATTCTCGGTTAAAACTGCTAACCGAGTCGCTCTTCACTCCAGTACACAAACTTGGGCGGAACACTCTGCTGCTCGGGATGATGGGCCAACTTGGAGCAAAGTCTGGGATTTGAAAGTGCCGCCGAAGGTCAGGATGTTCCTCTGGAGAGCTTGTTCGAATTGCCTTCCAACTAGGGACAAGCTGCATCAACGTCGAGTGAATGTGGACACACGGTGTGAATTCTGCCTTCAACAAACTGAGACTGTGCACCATATCATATGGGAATGCCCTTTCGCTCAAAATGTGTGGGCTCTGTTCAGTGGCCGAACTCAAAAGAGCAGCAACGTGGCCAGCGACTTCTTCCTCTTATTTCGGCAAATGCAGAGGAAGCTCAGTCAACAGGAGTTGGAGAAATGGGCAGTCACAGCATGGGCGATTTGGACTGCGAGGAACAAATTTTACTTTTAACACTATCAAACTCACCCAAAGGTGATTGCAGACATGGCGTGTGGATTGCTTGAAGAGTACCAGCGGCTCATGGACACACAGGGACAAAACTAGTCTTCTACGTTGTTTTCACTGTGCTTGCATGTGTATGTTCCTATAATGTACTGTAGCCAACTCATATTTGGGCACACCCTGGGCCCACTTTTTGTACGTATTTGTTTTGTCATATTAATGAAATATTTTATCGTTTAAATAAAAAAAAAAAAAAAAAAAAACAAACAAACAAACAA
The DNA here is from genome assembly GCA_019022515.1 of Quercus aquifolioides. Lineage (NCBI taxonomy): Eukaryota > Viridiplantae > Streptophyta > Magnoliopsida > Fagales > Fagaceae > Quercus > Quercus aquifolioides. The sequence goes on along the minus strand of CM032332.1, from coordinate 28,223,345 downwards.
ATTATGATGCAAACCATTGTAATCAACAACATTTTTTCTTCTTTATGTATGGAGAAAATATGCCTACAATTTTTTGTTCTTTGTATATCTCCAATTAATGAATTAATGATAGTATGCTTTTTTACTTTTTTATTTATGGAATCATATTGAATGATGAATTGATGATGAAGGAAAAATACATGTATGTTAATTAAAACAGACACTACAACAAAAAATGTTTATTACAACGAAAACAAATTGTTGCAATAACATTAAAGTCATTGCAACAGTTTATGCAAAATGTTGCAATAAAATTTGAGGTAATAGGTCAAAGTCATTGCAACAGTTTATGCAAAATGTTGCAATAAAATTTGAGGTAATAAGTTTGTGTTACAAAAAATCTCTTTGCAATAAACTTTATATTTATTTTAATGACAATTTTGATGTAATAATATATTTGTTGTTGCAATAAACAATTTACTACTTAGAATATCTTGTAGCAATAGACTATTATTTCACGAATTTTATTGCAATAGATTGCAAATAATTAACAAAAATAATTTTGGTTAAGTTATTGCAACGATATATTCATTGTAATAGATAATTGTTTCATATTTTCATTACAATAGATTGTAAAATAGTTGGTATTAGATTATTGTAATAATATATTCTTTGCAACTTTTTGTCATTGCAATAAATTGTAAAATAATTGATATTTAGCTATTGCAATGATATAAACTATGTTGCATGGACACGGACACGGACACGGACACGGACACGGGGATACGACAATTTTTGAAAAATAAGAACACGACACGACGGTTAAATAATTAATTAAATTTTATATTTAGGCATATTTTTTTAATTATGTCTAGAATTTAAATTATGTAAGAACTACAAATAAGTAAACTAACACCCAAAGTAGTACAATAATACACATAAAATGTTTGGAGTACAAACCATAAAAGGATAACAAGTTCAACATCAAACTAAAAACATAAAAGGATAACAAGTTTTAAACTTTCAATATTATCACAGAACAGCAACATCATCGTAATCAACATAGTCATCATTCTCAACAAGACTTGTCTCCATCTCTGGCTCATCTAGTGTGAGATAAGCAATCTCAAGCAGCCCAAGTCCTCCAAATGGTTCATCCCAAGTATCTCCACCAATGTCCCACTTCCGAAAATCTCCTTTAGTGTACTAGTCATCATTCTCAACAAGACTTGTCTCCATCTCTGGCTCATCTAGTGTGAGATAAGCAATCTCAAGCAGCCCAAGTCCTCCAAATGGTTCATCCCAAGTATCTCCACCAATGTCCCACTTCTGAGAGTCTCCTTTAGTGTACTCATCCCTCCTCCTTGAAAGAAGTCAAAGATTAGAATGAACATACGCTAAATCTTCAGCACGTTTAGGAGAAATTCTATTCCTCCTCATACAATGGATGAAGCCATATGTACTCCAATTCCTCTTAGCACATGATGATGAGCAAGGCTGTCCAAGAAGCTTTAGAGCTAAAGTTTGAAGCATTGGTAAACTAGACCTATAATTTGACTACCAAAGCATTGGATCGAAGATCCACCTATCCTCCATGTTATCATCATCATAAGCCCTAATTCTTGAAAACAAACCAAACTCTGTAGTAACATTCATCCTATCATCAAGATCAGGAAAGAATCTTTTGAGGCACTTGTTTCTCTCCATAGAAATTTCAACATCCTTATGTGGCGCAACACGGCCTCTGACTTCCTCAATCTATTGATTAGTATAATACCTAATTAAAAGCAAATAAATAAGTACAACTAATGAGTTTAGTTTATTTGTTTAGAAATGCCTAAAGAATATAAATGAAAAAATTAAAGAGATAGAAAAATTACTTCAGATTCAAGGAGTGGGCTAGGCAATGAAGTGGTGTGCAATTTTTAGTCCACCGTTCAATGAGTATATTGTGTACCACATCATAGAATGGAGACTCCTCATAGTCTTCCTTGCCTTCATGCCGGTATATTTCTTTCTTCACATTTTCTATCATGGAATCCCACATTTCATACACCTTATGGAGAAGAGGTGCATCCGTGTCAGCCACTCGAAGCATCTCATAAATAGGTCCTATGAATCTCAGAATATATGCAACCTTGTTCCACCACAAATCATTCAAAACATAATCTCTCACAGTTTGAGCTTTTCCTACATCATCTTCTCTATATGACATCCATTCCTCACTAATGACCATATTTCAAAGATGTTGTTTTACTTAAAACAATCTTTTAAGCATGATGATTATTGAAGCAAATCGTGTTTCAGCAACAGCAAGTAACTTCAAAGGGGAATATGAATTAAAAATTGCTAATCTCATAGAATGATTTGTGATGAAAATACGAATGAAAGTTGCCTCATCTGAAACTTGTGCAATCCAATTACATTCATTATATGCAACCTCATTCTGCAAAGAGTTCTTAGGTGCACATATATTCCTCAAGGCCAAATTGAGGGTATGCACAACACAAGGTGACCAAAATATATGAGGATATTCAGCTTCAACAATAGATCCTGCAACCTTCGTAACAGATGCATTATCATTAATAATTTGGACAACATGTTGATGCCCAACCTCACCAATGACCTTTAGAAACAAGTCAGAAATTAAGTGCTTGTCTTTGTACTCTTTGGTACCATCAATGGATTTGATAAAAAGTGGCCCTTGCTCTAATGTAGCCATAAAATTGATAAGTGGCTTTTTTTGTACATCTGTCCACCCATCACTTACAATGCTTAAACCCTTTTCTTTCCAAGTGTCTTTAATTAACTTCAACAACTTCTCAATATGTGACCTCTCTTTTTGCAACAGAGTTGTTCTTAATTTATTGTAACCCGGAGGAATATAGCCTGCTAAATTATTATTAGTTGCAAATTTGATCATCTCAATCCAATACGGGTTCTTAGCAAAGTGAAAGGGTAAACTAGCAGAATAAAATGTCCTAGCAATAAGAGAATCTAATTGCTCTCAACATTGATTGTTAAAAGCCCTCTCCAAAGGAGAATTCCCAACCCCCCTTTTTTTTTATTTTAAAAATGGATGACTTGTAGCTGTACTACTCTCAGTAGGACCCAAATTAGGACTAGTAGGAGAATCAGTTGGTAAAGACACTAGCTTAGGCTTCTTCAATCTACGCGAAGATTCCTCATACGCATCTTCTAATTTTTGCATTTCATTTTGATACTCATCTCCAACCTTGGCACATAGTTGTATTCCAAAATTAGACAGTTTTAACAAGTGTGCTTCACCCTTGGATAAGACCCCTTAAAAATTTTTTCACAATAGTTACATTTGAAAGCAACATTCCCACTACCAACACTTGCTTTTTCTAACTTAGTAACATATTTCCATAGAGGAGCAACTGTCTCAACTGATGATTTTTCACTTCTAGTATTCATTTTAGTAAAATCGACTACAATATTTAACTTTAATAAATAAATAAGACCATAGCAGGACACACAAAAACAAAAATCACTAAATTCATAATAAATATTATAATTTATAAGGCAAAACAAAAGGCTGAGTAAAGAAATACAATAATAGTGTGACACTGGGACAGTGAGACTAAGTGGGATTAAAAAAAAAGAAAAAAAGAAAAAACAAACGCGTTATAACATATATAAATGAGTAACAGTACTAAGTACACCTATTACCATTCACCAAACTTAATATCTAAAAGAAAGAAAAAAAAAAAAAAAAAACCAGAGAGAGGAGGTCGGACCTGTTATCCACACCAAGAGAGAGAGAGAGAGAGAGAGAGAGAGAGAGAGAGAGAGAGAGATCGCTGGAAGGGACAGGGCACGGCGTCATTCGACGTCTATGGAGCTCGCCGATCGGCTCGATCTAGCTCCGGTGAGGGACAGAGGGCAACGGCAGAGGTCAAAGGGAGGGTAGGTTGAGAACTTGAGAGGTGGGTTTCTCAAAATGACTTTCCAAACTCTAAATGGCTTCTTTGTTCTAGGGTATATCACAACATCAATGGTATTGGTAAGTCCATCTGTCAAAATTTGTGATTTTTTTTTTCACTGCTAGCGTGTTGGATGCATCAGAGCGGCGTTGGAGCCGCGACGGAGCCGTGTAGGTGTTGCTTTGGCACATGTCGAAGAAGTGAAAAAAAAAAAAGAAAAAAAAAGAAAAAGAAAAGAGGACACTCGCCGGACACTGGAATCCAACGAGTCGTACTAGTTCTGGTGTCCGACACCGACACGACGCCAAAAATGGCGTGTCCGTGCAACCTAGGATATATATATATATTGAAAGGGAATGAAATGACATTAAAACCAATAAAAGGGATACAAGCATTAAGAGTTCAGCTACAACCAGGCATTACAGCTATTCAATACACATATCAGATTGAATTAGGAAGAAACCATAGGGTGGGTAACTCCCTTCCAGATAAGAGAACATTCACCCCTACGAGCATATTGGGCTAGCTCATGAACAACTTTATTGTGATCCCAGCTTAGATGCTTGAAGGTGCATGTTTCAAATGTGTCACGAGCTTGGTGAAATTCCTGGATGAAGTGGCCGAAGTTGTTCCCTGTGGCCTTGTCGTTGATGGCTTGGATGACAGTGAGTGCATCTGATTCAAAAATGATTCGAGGAAGCTGTAATTCCTGGGGTAGCAGAATTCCTTGCTCCATGGCCATAATCTCCACAAGTTCTGCAGAGTAACTAGTTTGCAGAAAATTGCAGAGGGCAGTGTAAGGTTGAAATTTATCAACCATCTTGTTGGCTTTATTCCGTGCCAATTTGCTTGTAATTTAAGCACTTAGTAACCCTATATTTAGGTGGGATTATTGTAAGGGTAGTGTGTGAGAAGATGTGAAGAAAAGCTCAAGTATGTGCAAAGAAGCAGAGCTTCGCGGCTAGGACTCGCGGGTGGCTCGCGGTTGCAAGTTGCCAACTTCAGGCACGTGAGATGCACATAGGGAAGCTGAAGGGTCGCGCCAGCTGTCGCACTACAGGACAAAAGTCCCAGGCTGGCCAGGCCGTTACGTCGCGATTTGAACTTGCGACTGTAGACATCAAAATTTTATGATGTATTTACAACCGTCCGATTGTTCATGATAAAATATTTGTGATCAAATTAATCCCCAATTGATGACGTGGACGATCAGCGAATGAAATCAAGCCACGTGGCAACATCAAATGAAGAAAACCATATGGCAGCGTCAGAAGAAAAGACCTATATGGAAAGTTCTTATTAAATGAAATACCAAATTAAATTCATAATTCAACTCTCAATAAATGCTGAGAGAAAATTCCAAATTAAATACTATTGAGTTGCCTATAAATAGAGGCTTCTCATATGAGAAAAGGGGAGAAAGTTAGAGAGAAAAACCCTACTGACACTCTGCCAAAATAGAGAGTCATCTCTAAGTCCAAAAGAGCACCCTTGCTCCCTCAAAATCAAGGCTCATTTCTACTTCTTCAAATCAAAGTAGAGATTTTCTTTCATTAAGTTCGAGATCAAGCCAACGGCCCTCAACTTCAAATCAAAACTCAAGTACATCCAATCACACATCCAACTTGGAGACATCAAAGTACGATTCAAGATCAAGGTTCATAGCCCTTCGAATCGTAAAGTTACTTGGAGATCGAATCAGAGGAGTTTTATTGTATTCTTTCATTGTAAAGAGTCATACAAAGAATTGTACTCACAAATACAAATTGATTATTTGTTACACTATTTCGTGATCGCGTGATTTATCTTTTACGAAAATTGTGTGTACAAATTTCTGGCACGCCCGGTGGGACCTCTCTGCCTCTCATCTCTTTCTCCATCCTAGAAATCTTCAAGTCTCCAATCTACCAAGATCAATGGCCTCGAAGAAGTCTCAGATGCCCAAGAATGCTACCAAGAGCGTTGGAGGGTCAATAAGCAGCAGTACTTCTACAGGTCTCATGACTCGAAACAAAGCTAAAGCAATGGAACTCTTCACATCACAAGAAACCAATGGGAAAGCTCCTATGACCAAACTAGTCAATGCCTCGACTCAACCAAAGACATTCGTCTCCTTGAGCACTTTAGGGGCAGGAAAGCACACCATCACTGAGAAGGAAAATTCAACATTCCCTCTAGAGGACTTAGTGACAAGGGGCAAATCATCCTACTCTACATTAAAAACTAAGTCAAGCACTACTTCGTGGCTGGGTTCTTCCCCAAAATCCTCTCAAGAGGTTACCTCTTTAATCTTCTCGAGAACCTCATCTCGTATGATATACATGTCAGCCATGATGATAGAGACTACTATTGTTGATGAAAAGATTGCTGAAATGGGACGTGCCATCGCTAAACTTACCAAGATCGTAGAGGAGAAAGACCTTCAAATCACCACCCTTATGAACAAGCTTGAGGTTCAAAATCGAGGGGAGTTTAGCAATAGCCAATCTCAAACTCATCAGCATATGTTGTAAAGGGCTTATACATCTTCTCCAAAGAAGGCTAACAACTAACAAGGAAGCTCTGCCTTCATCGCTTCTCTATTGGTCAAACAATTGCAAGACATGATAGCAAATACTATTCGAGCTAAATATGGTGGTGCACCTCAAAAGTTCTCTTATGTACTCGAAGCCATATACAAAGAGGGTTAACAACTTACAAATGCTTGCAAGTTATCAACCTCCCAAGTTTCAACAGTTTGAAGGAAAGGGAAATTCCAAACAACATGTTGCCCACTTTGTTGAAACTTGTAACAATGCTGACATAGAAAGAGATCTTCTTGTGAAACAATTTTTTCGTTCCCTTTGAGGGAATGCCTTCGATTGGTACACCGATCTTAAGCCTGAATCCATTGACAGTTAAGAGCAAATGGAAAGAGAGTTTTTGAATTGCTATCATAGTACTCGTCGCACAGTGAGCATGATGGAACTAACAAACATGAGGCAATGGAAGGATGAACCTGTCGTCGACTACATTAACCGTTGGCGTTCCTTAAGCCTTGATTGCAAAAATCGTCTTTCAGAAGCATCTGGGGTGGCAATGTGCATCCAAGGTATGCATTGGGGACTACTTTACATCCTCCAGGGAATCAAGCCTCGCACCTTTGAAGAACTTGCTACTTGAGCACATGACATGGAGCTTAGCCTATCTAGCCGTGAAGAAAAAGGCCTACCCATTGATAAAGATATGAAGAGAGGTGACAAGTACTCCAAGTCTACTGTTGAGGAGTCTTTTGCCATCACTACAGAGCCTATTCATTACAAGAAGAACACAAGTCTACCACAAGAAAAGGAACGGCGTCAACCCACCTTAAAGGAGATGGAAGAAAGGACATATCCTTTTCCGAACTCTGATGTTTCAGGAATGCTTGATGACCTCCTGGAAAAGAAGATAATTAAGCTACCAGAATGCAAAAGACCGGAAGAAATGGGTCAAACCAATGATCCAAAGTACTGCAAATACCATCGAGTTGTAAGTCACCCAGTGGAGAAATGCTTTGTTCTGAAAGATATCATCATAAGGCTAGCAAAGGAGGGTAAAATCCTCTTGGACCTGGATGAAACGGTTGAGTTAAACTATACCACGTTCATCACTACATCTTTAGCTTTAATAAAGTCACAAACTCCAACAAAGACACGGTCACCTTTAGCTTCAACAATGGGGGCATCTAGCAAGCATATTCAATTTGGAACAATTGAGCCGTTTCACATGCCATGCTCAGACCCACTGAATGAAGCTGAAATAAAAGGCAAGTGGATGAATGAAGATGGGAGTTGGGCTCTTGTAACTCGAAAGAAATCTAGGAAGCAATGCAACCCGAAGTCACAAATAATCCACACAGAAAAGCAATATCAAAAGAAAATCCAAGACAACCTTGCGAGAAGGTGAAAAGGAATCCAAGCATCCAAAAAGAAGAAGTTCATGACGACAAATTGTTGCAACAAAGAAGTAGCTCTCCAATCACCCTTCATGACTTTTTCACCAAAGGTTATTTCAAGCCGATGAATGATGGCTTGAGAATTGAGGAGTCAAAAGCATGCAATGAAAAGCCCCAAGATCAAATCTTTAAAGCATTCAGCAAAAGAGCTCGTCCATATCCTTCTCAAGTAGGAGATTTGGCACTCGCAGCACGACGACCATTCAATATGTTGTCCAAGAAGTCTACATCAAAATGGGATGGTTCATATGTTGTCCAAGAAGTTCACGGCAATGGTACCTACCAAATAGATGACAAAGATGGGCAAATGGTTAGTTCCATAAAGGCAAAACATCACTAAGTTTGAAAATATGATGTCCTCCTCGGTATGAGCCTAAACTGCCCACCAAAAAAAAAACCCCCGCTAGGTTGAAAACCTTGAAAGAGGTGACCTAGAAAAAAAAAAAAAAAACTTGAACTATGTTATGACTTGATCCCTTATTGGGTACGTAGGCAACTTGGCCTCACTTGCTAAGTTCAGTCACAAATACATTTAAAAAATAAATAAATCAATCAAGTTACCACATGAGTATACCAAGGGCAGGTGCACAACCAAAGTCTAGGTCAGCTGTTGGACATGCCAGTGATGTCGAAGGAGCAAGCTAGTCAGACGAGAAATTTACAAGGGGGTGCTCATGATCCAAGTGATGAGGACAAACACCAGAAGATCTACTTGATTAGTCGATCCAATCGCTTAAAGAAAGATAAAGCATATAGATATTGCAATCCAAGTGAAAGAAAAAGCAAAACATCTACTTGACCACGATCGTTTGAAAATATCAAGCAAGTGGAGCTCGAGACCCAAGTAAAGACGAGCACCAAGAGACGCTGCTAATAGGCTTCCAGAACGACTCTCTTCTCCGCAGGTTGGTCCATAGAATTCAAGAGAGCAATGAATTGGCTTCTTATTTGATTAGTGGAAAAAGATGATCATGTTTGAACATACTTGATCACAGCCACTTGAAAATAATCAAGCTTGTAGAGGTTAAGATCCAAGTCAAAGCGAGCGTTCACAGTCAATCATGTTGCTTGGTCCAAATGACTTTTCACATCTGACTATACACATGCCCACCATCTAAGTGTAAAAGCCATGCATTAATATTCTTAACTTCTAGTTATTAGGTGTGGCATTGGAGTGGTAAATTTGGGAGCCATGTGTCCGTGTGGTGCTAAGGCTTTAGGCCATGTGTTCAATGCTCCAAGGTTATCACATGCAACATTGGTGATAAAGGCCACAAGGCCAGATTGCTATAGTCACGTAGAAGCAAAAGGAGACAGTTAACAAACCAGTGCTTGTTCTTACTTGGTGTCCACTTCGGGTGAATTCGAATCAACACAAGTCGATTGCTTTTGGAGCTTCAAGGACAACACAAATCCTCCTTTAACTATGCGTATGCAAATAATCAACATGAAAACACGACTCATAAGGACGTGGTTGGAGTGCCTAAAATCAAATGTAGTGCGTCACAAACTCACGATGTGGAAACTAAAGAGCTTTAGACGACCTTTACTCTTGGGCATGGGTAAGGATAGGCAAACAAAGCTCACAGATAGCCGGGAAACAAAGGTAGTCTGATGTCAATGCAAGCGAAAGAGAGTGACTGGTTCTTGAACCCGACGTTAAAGAAGAAGAATTGAGCACTTCAACTTGCTTCTCTTGTGCTGACGTGTGAAGGTGGTTCGGAGATGAAGCGGAGATTTCACTACGGTAGCGCCTCCAAGAGATGACAATTGGTGTTTGTATCTGACAACAACAGCTACAAGATGAAGAATGAAACACACGAAGGAAGCTACACCGATAGTCGCAAGATGAAAGCAGTGAGAAGGCTACGCCAACGAAGCTTACACGCCGATAGCCAAAAGACGAAGGCAGTGAGATGGCTAAGTGGATGAAGCTCTTAGAGACAGCGAGAGGACTGTCGATGTTTGAATCCTTTGAATGCTAAGTAAAAAATTAGAACCCTATAACTCGTTCTAGACCACGGCACGGAGGACACCGACTCACAATAGAGGGCGGTTGCAACAAGGTCTAAGTTGAAGCTGCTGGTACTTCAATCCGCAAGGCGTTGAAAGAAGAAAAGCGTAGTTCAGAGATGAAACAGAGACCTTACTATGGTATCACCTCCAAGAAATGACAATTGGTGCTTGAATCCATATGTGGCTATCTCTATGCTCTTGCGCAAATAGTTGCAAGGTGGAGACGATGAATACACGAACAAAGCTACACATCTATGGTTGTGGAATGAGGGCAGCAAGGGCAATCCGTTGGATGCTAAGATGAAGTGTACTTGATGGCAGTCACTTGGAGAAGACGAAGCTCGTAGAGGTCACAACTTGAGCAAACGTTGAAGAGTCACAAGTCGAGCAAAGGGTTGGCAAGCCTGAATCACCTGACACACCTAATAGCAAACCAAAGGAAAGGATGAATACCTTATTCATTTAAATGCTCTTTACTAATAAATTAAAAAAAAAAAAAAAAAAAAAAAGAAGCATGTGCGGTCCTGGCTTAATAAAAAAGAGGGCATGTGGCATTGAGACTAAAAACCACAAGCAAGCTATATTAACATTCAAACACCTAAAGCTATATTAGCATACAAGTGGAAGTTTGCATGGTGTATACTAAGTCTAAAGGTCACATGTACCATGGCTTATTAACCATTAAATATAGTATTCAAGTTCAAAACCACAAAGAAGCCACCATACTTCTCGTGAAATTAAAGTGTGGGGCGTGTCAATAATATGGCATAGGCTATTACATGCAAAGCTATGGAAATCACGAAAGTGGGGTCTTCTCCCTTATAGAAGTGGGGTCGATGAACAAGCAAATATTTCTTGGTACCAAGTGGGACACACAGAACTAGTGCATGTTCGTTGCTTACGGGAGCGTCAAAAACATTGCTTACGGGAGCGTCAAAAGGCTCAGTGTCACGGCTTAGAGAGGACAACTAATAGTTGCAAGATGATGGTCGTGGGATTCATGCATGGACGAAGCTCTCGTACTGATGATTATGAAACGAAGGCAGGGGGAAAAGGCAGTGAGGAGGATGTGCTGATGGAACTCTCGTGTCGATGGTTGCAAGACAAAGGCAGTGAGAAGGATGCACCCACGAAGCTCTCGCAATGATGGAAGGATGCGCCGACAAAGCTTTCGTACTACCAAGGCAATGGTGAAGGCAATCAAAAAGGGTGCACCGACGAGGTTCTCGCATTGATGGAAGGATGCGCCGACGAAGCTCTTGCACTGATGACCGCAGGATGAAGGCAGTGGCAAAGGGAGTCAGAAAGGTGCACCGATGATGCTCTCGCACTGATGAAAGGATGCACCGACGAAACTCTTGCACTGATGATCACAGGACGAAGGCAGTGGCAAAGGGAGTCAGAAAGGTGCACCGATGATGCTCTCGCACTGATGAATGGATGCGCCGACGAAGCTCTCGCACTAATGGCCGTAAGACAAAGGCAGTGGCGTAGGCAGTCAGAAGGATGCACCGACGAAGCTTTCATACTGATGGCCGCAAGGCAAAGGCAGTAAGAAGGATGCGCGAATGAAGCTTATACACCCCGTGTCCAAGGATGGCAAGAGGATTGCTGTTGCTCGAATATGCGGACAGGAAGCAGCAACTCGCTTTCGGACACCAAGACAAGAAAGACAGGACGCCACAACTTGCTTTGAACCTTCGCGCTGACTCCTAAAGATAGTTTAGAGACGAACGGGATGATGATGGTAGTTCCAAGAGGAAGCAACTGATGCTTGAACCCATGCCGCCGACTTCAATGCTCTGCGAAAAAGAAAAAAAAAACAAATAAGTAAAAGGCAAATGAAGGATAAAAGCAAAGAACATATTTCTTGGCTGCGCAGAAGAAAGTGGTAGATGACTTCACGCCTCCTTTGATTCACTTTTATAAGTATTTTTTTTTTTTTTTTTTTTTTTTTGATAACCAAATAAACTTCCCATTCATTAAACTATAAAATCATTCAAGAGGGATACATCATACATAATCTGTTGCTCAATAACAGATGGGGTGTCTTCCACCCAAACATTAACATCAAAAACAGACCTGGCATTTTGTGCCATAATGTGTGCTGCAGAATTCTTATTTCTGCAGATGTGGTTGACTACCCATGAATCAAAACCACATAGGCTCGACTTTGCTCCTTCAATCACCTTAATGATAGAGCTTGGCGCCATGCTTTTGGCTGTCAAGGACTTAACAACAACCTGGGCATCACTTTCCAGAATTACCTTCTTTAGACTTAGCTCCCTTGCAAAATTAATACCTTCCTCAATTGCTTTGGCCTCCACTTCCAGTGCTTTCAGGGGAAAATCACATTTTTTGCTCATTGCTCCCATTAGCTGTCCGAATTCATTCCTTATGACCACTCCCACTCCACAACATCCCAATTCCTTAAACACCGCTCCATCGACATTTATCTTGTAGAAGCCTTTTTTTAGAGGGGTCCATGACTGTCCGTGTGAAGGTGCCGGTCTGTTCTTTACCTTTTTAAGCTGTCTGACTTCCCTCATGTACGCAGCCACCTCACGTGCTATCAGCTCCAGGCTTTTACACTTTCCCCCATGGCTTATCGTGTTTCTGTTGTTCCACAGACCCCATGCCGTGGCTGCAAACAACTCCCAATAAATCCCAGGCCGCCTCCCTAAAAAGTCCCACACTATATCAACAAAGTCCCTTGGAATGACCTCCAACAGTGGCAACTTTAACCTTGTGTTGCTCCACACTTCCCCTGCCACTTTGCACCCCCACAGAATATGCCCAGATGTTTCACAATCCCCACACAAGTCACAAGCAACATCCCTCCCTACACCCCTAGCTCGTAATTGAAACTTAGTAGGCAGTATATTAGAACATGCTCTCCACATAAACATTTTCACCTTATTTGGGCAATTTAAACTCCAAATATGTTTCCATAAGCCTTTCATACCGGCTGTGTCTGAGCATTCTCCTCCTTCTAGCTTGGGGTGCGCTTCACGTATAAGAGTTTGGGCCACCTTATATGCACTATTAACCGTAAACATACCCTTTGGTGTCCATGCCCATATAAGGGAGTCCCTAGGCAGTCGAGGACTTAAGGGAATGCCAAGGATAACATTGGCTTCATGGGGAAGGAACATTCTCCTTATTTTTGCAGCATCCCAGCTTCGCCTATCCATGTTTATAAGCTCTGCCACTACTTCAGCCTCGGGCTGAAGGGGTTTTGGGCTTACTACTTTAAAAGCTTCTGGTGTTGGAAGCCACCGGTCATCCCAAATGCTCACCTTTCTCCCCATTTCCAATAGCCCACCTCGATCCTCTTTCAACTATTTCCCTTGCTGCCATGATGCTCCTCCAGGCATAGGAAGGCTGTCTACCCAATTCGGCTTCCAAAAAGGTTTTCTTCGCAAAATATTTTGCCTTAAAGACTCTATGGTATGGACCAAAAAGTTCTGATTTGTCAAGATTCTCCATCCTTGCTTAGTGAGAAGAGCTAAGTTAAAAGCTTTCAAGTCCCTAAAGCCCATTCCACCTTTTTCCTTCGTTGTGCACATCTTCTTCCATGACATCCACGCCATTTTCCTCTCCTTATCTTTCTGCCCCCACCAAAAGTTGCTCATCTTAGAGTTTAGCTCCTTACAAAGTGAGTCCGGAAGCTTGAAACAACTCATTGTATACGTGGGCGTGGCTTGGGCCACAACCTTAATGAGCACCTCCCGACCAGCATTAGGCAACAATCTGCCTTTCCACCCAGCTATATGCCTTCCAACTTGGTCTTTTATTCGATTGAAAGCTTTTCTCTTCCCCTTCCCAATTAACAGAGGTAGTCCTAGATACTTCTCATGAAGTTGGATGATTTGGGCCCCAAATTTTTGCTGCACATATTTTTTTGTTTCCCTTGGTGTGTTTTTGCTAAAGAAGAGGGAAGTTTTTTCTTTGTTTAGCTTCTGCCCTGATTCCCCCTCATAGTCCTCCAACACTTTTATTACCCTATCACACTCCTCTAGGATGCTCTACAAAACACAATACTATCATCCGCAAACAATAGGTGGGAAATTCGCGGGGCTTCTCTACTTACAGCCACCCCCTTTAAGAGACCTTCCCTTTCTTCCTTCTTAATCATAGCAAATAAGCCCTCGGCACATAACAAGAAGAGATAAGGGGAAATAGGATACCCCTGCCTCAGCCCTCTAGTCGGGATGATTTTACCTTTTGCTTCCCCATTAATTAACACCGAATACTCCACAGTACTCACACACATCATAATGAGAGAGATCCACCTTTCATTAAAGCTCATCTTCCTCATCATAGCCTCCAAATACACCCATTCGACCCTATCATAGGCTTTGCTCATATCGAGTTTCATCGCCATAAGGGCTTCTTTTCCCTTCCTCATTTGGTCTATACTATGCATCATTTCAAACACCACCAACACATTGTCTAAGATAAGCCTACCTGGTACGAAAACACTTTGGGACTCATCAATAACCTTTGCCAATATACTTTTGAGCCTATTAGCAAGTACTTTGGAAATTAACTTGTAAATAACATTGCATAGGCTAATGGGACGATACTCTGTAATTTTTTGGGGGGATTTCACTTTAGGGATGAGGCAGATATACGTTTCATTAATTCCACAGGGCGTCACATCAGAATTGAGCGTATCTAGAACACATTTTAACACTTCAGGGCCTACAATATCCCAATATTCTTGGTAAAAGATAGGGGACATACCATCTGGCCTTGGGGCCTTTGTGGGGTGCATTTGTTTAAGAGCTCGCCTTACCTCCTCTGCCGTGAACTCTGCCACAAGATTTTCATTCATATCCTGGGTAACCCTTTGGTTGATAGCACCCAGACTTGCGTCGAACTGAGCTGGATGATCTGACTTGAAGATCGTCTCAAAGTATTCTAAGATGGTGCTTTCAATATCTTCCTGATTTTCCTGCCAAACTCCATTTGCACCCTATATACCTACTATTCTGTTTTGCCTTCGTCTCTGGCTTGCCGTGGCATGGAAAAACTTTGTATTGCGATCCCCCCACTTAATCCAAGAGGCTCTGGATCTTTGATTCCACATAATCTCTTCTCTGGTTAACATCTCATTAATCTCCTTTCTTAGCCCTTGAATCTCTTCTGCCTTCTCATGCAGACAATTAAGGCCCTCCAATTGTTGCAATCTCTCCTGTTTTTGCTTCAACACTCTGTTCATGTTCCCGAATACTCTCGAATTCCAACCTTGGAGGCTCTCTTGACATCTCTTCAATCTATCCATGATGCTGTACCCTAAATCCCCACGATATGGGTCCCAAGCCCCACCACATACATCCTTACATTCTTCCTCCCTCACCCATATGACCTCAAATTGAAAACGTTTCTTTACAAGTTTCCTAGGATGTACATTTTTCAGAGTTAAAGTAAGTAAGCAGTGATCAGAGCTAGACATGGACCTGTGAGAGCTAGACATGGACCTGTGATATACTCTGGCTTACGGGTAGAGCTCCCACCAACTTGAATTTGCCACCATTCGGTCAAGTCTGAGCAGCGTCCTTTGTTCCCCAAAACACCCATTGCACCACGTGAAGCATTGTCCAACAAAACCCAAATCAAATAGACCACACTTACTCAGGCTTTCCCGAAATCCCTCCATCTGTTTTAGCTCCCTCTCCTTCCATCCAAGCTTTTCATTTTGATGTGTAATTTCGTTGAAGCCGCCAAACACAACCCACGGCATCGTACACTGATTCTTTAGAGCTTCAAGGAGCTGCCACGAAGTTTGCCGTTTACTCGCATCAGGATGGCCATAGAAGTCGGTCGCCCTCCATGGATTTTACATCGACCCATCTCGGACCACCACGTCAATGTGAGAGTGTGAACAACTCTTCAAGCAAACCTCTGTACCTTCCCTCCAAATTAGAGCTAGACCTCCACTTCTGCCATCACTTGGGACCACAATACCCTATGTGAAGTTGAGCTTGTTTTGGATTCCTTTTATTCTACCTACACCGACCTTCGTCTTGGACAAAAACACCAGCAACGGGTCCTTCTCTTTCATCGCATCGGTGAGATTCCGAACTGCCAGGGAGGACTCGAGACCCCGGCAATTCCAGGCGAAGATACTCATGAGGCTCGACGGTGCTGCACCGCAGCCACCACCTCTCAGCCATCCTTGTGTTCTTCCTTTCTTTGTTGTTCTTCCTTTTTTTGTTGTTCTTCCCAACCTAAAACCTCACTCTGCTTCTGATTCTTTCTCTTTTTCAGATCAGTTACGTTGGGGTCTAACTCTTGTAAAGGAGTTGGACCACCACGTTTTTGCTTTCTTGGGTTTTTTTCTCCCTTGGGCTTATCTTGTTTTGCTTCCCTGGCCAATCTTTTCCAATGCCCACTCTTTGGGCCGAGCTTGGACGAGACCCACCCCTCATTTGGATCGTAACACATGGCGATCGGGCCCATATTTGGATCCTGGGATTTTGGGCACTCCACGGTATTTTCCTGGTCCTTATTTGGCGCCAAAGCAAATTTGAATTTAGGCATATTACCCGGGTTGAGAGTTTGCTCCCATTCCATACGTGGCAGCTGCTCCCCTGTGTCAGTGGGCAAGTTCGAGGTACTCGCACTAGTTTGGGCGTTCAGCTCAACTAGCTTTTCCTCCCCCCCGCTGAACTTTCCTATTTCATGCAAGTCTTTCGCAGTTTGACAGGAAAGCTCGTGGGTTGGCTTCTCCAAATTGTTTGTTTCTTCCCTCCCATCTGTCCTTGTCGCCACGTCTGCCCTACTCCCTTCACACGGCTTTTCAGGCTCTTTAGCCAGCTCCGCCCTCTCCACCACCTTCTCCGATGCCCCTCCAGTTACCACCACCTTCCCTCTGTTCGGCCCGTTGCTCTGTTTTTCAAACTCTGCTACACCTCTTCTGTTTGGCTCGCCCCTCAACCATGCCCCATACTGCATCTGTTCTCCTTCAGATTGACCGTTGGAATCCGTCGTTTCCGGGCAATCTCTCAGTGCATGACTGAGGAGTCCACATCTATAGCAAAAATTGGGGAGTCTTTCATATTTGAACTGTATCCACTGACTCTCTCCCCCTTCAATAGTAACCTTTTTTCCCCTCACAATCTTTTTTGTAATGTCAACCTTGACCCTTACTCGAAGATATTTGCCCCATTGCACTCCTGAGTCAGCAACATCCACTTCCATCACAGACCCGAGCTTCGACCTAATTGCCCACGCCGTTTCTTTGGTTCTGCACTTCAGAGGTAAGTTAAGGATTTGGACCCAGAAAGGACACCACTTTAATTCCATCTCTCTTGGCGTTAACTCCCCCTCAAACTCTTGGATAAGCATGAGTTGTTTCTCGTAGCTCTATGGTGACATATCCATTATCCTTTTCTTCTCCCTTTCATCCCCAAACTCCGCAAGAAATAGGTCCTCGTCCAGTTCGCTTATGTTGACTCCTTTGCTCGGTTTCCATAGCATTCTCAGATTTTTCCTAAGCGCTTCCACATGAACACTCTTATGGGTAAGAATTTTTAACACTGCGCACAATCTACCACTTTTATAAGTAGGCTATAAGAAAAAGAAAACCCTAGCATCCTAAAGGCTGCCGCTACAAGATTGTATAAAAAAAAAAAAATGCGTGCAAGGGAAGCCAACTTCAACACCGACTCTACTAAGAAGACTACCATGGGCCTGTGGTCCAAAACAGTCTTTTGTGCAATCAAACTCACAAGGCGTCAAGTGACTTAAAAAAAAAAAAAAAAATCAAATGATAAATGGGCCGCATGCCTTACTAAGACCATGGAACAATACTCTTCAATCCAATGCTAAAACTGTAATGTATAGCATTGAGATTGAGGAAGCTAAAATAGATGATGAAGATCTTGCTTTCCTGTGAACTAAGTCCGAAATTGGAATTAATAAAATACTTCAAGACTCGTCATCCTTGCATCAGAAAGATGCAAAGTCGAATCTTGAAGTGGGGGCATTTGTAGACATCAAAATTTTATGATGTATTTACAACCGTCCGATTGTTCATGATAAAATATTTGTGATCAAATTAATCCCCAATTGATGACGTAGACGATCAGCGAATGAAATCAAGCCACGTGGCAACATCAAATGAAGAAAACCATATGGCAGCGTCAGAAGAAAAGACCTATATGGAAAGTTCTTATTAAATGAAATACCAAATTAAATTCATAATTCAACTCTCAATAAATGCTGAGAGAAAATTCCAAATTAAATACTATTGAGTTGCCTATAAATAGAGGCTTCTCATATGAGAAAAGGGGAGAAAGTTAGAGAGAAAAACCCTACTGACACTCTGCCAAAATAGAGAGTCATCTCTAAGTCCAAAAGAGCACCCTTGCTCCCTCAAAATCAAGGCTCATTTCTACTTCTTCAAATCAAAGTAGAGATTTTCTTTCATTAAGTTCGAGATCAAGCCAACAGCTCTCAACTTCAAATCAAAACTTAAGTACATTCAATCACACGTTCAACTTGGAGACATCAAAGTATGATTCAAGATCAAGGTTCATAGCCCTTCGAATCGTAAAGTTACTTGGAGATTGAATCAGAGGAGTTTTATTGTATTCTTTCATTGTAAAGAGTCATACAGAGAATTGTACTCACATATATACAAATCAAATACAAATTGCTTATTGGGATAATTACAATTTACCCACCTGTGGTTTGACCCGATTTCTATGTGCCTACCCGTGGTTTAAATTTTGACACTTTGCCCACCTGTGATTTCCTCCGTTAAGGCTCTGTTACCCACCTCTGTTAAAAAGAAGGCTAAATATGTAATTTTGCACAATTTTTATGTCTCTCTCCTCCGAGAACATAAAACACATAAAAATTCAAGAGAAAACAAGATCAAAATGTGCTATTGGTAAAAAAATATTATGCAATTTCTTAGAACTTCAACTTGTATTTGAACTTATCATCTCAACTACAAATAAACTAATTATACATCTGAAAGCATGATAAAGCCAAGCCGTATGAGAAAAATTAGATAAAAATTAAAACTCCTAATCTAACTCAACATCATTCAAATAAATCAAATCAATTCTCCTGCTCCTCATGTCCAAAAACTAGAAACCCAGAAAAGTAGAAAACCCAGAAAATTTCAAACAACAAAAATTGAAACTCCTCATGTCCAAAAACTAGAAACCCAGAAAAATTTGCTCACTTCTTTATCAAAACTATTCCACTTACTACAATTATTCAACAAATCCCAAAAGAAATTCGTCAACACAGTCTCATAACACGGCATTTTCGCATAACCCGGAAAGTAGTTGATGTCAATTATAAAGTAACGTTTCGCAAACCTGGCATCTCGAATCACATCGAAGTTGAACAGGTTCAACTTCAACGCTCCCCGTAACCCATTCGCTATGGCTTCGATGAATTCCTGCGGCGGCATCTTCGTGTCGTCCAAACCCATCATCTCGTAGTACTTCTCCTCCGCTTTCTCGTCGGTGGCGATGTTCGACACCTGCGAAAACGGCAGCACCGCCGCATGGCCGGAAGTCGAGGACAAGGGTGCGACCGTCCTCGAGCTGCTTTCCGGCGAAGATCAACCTCTGCTGGTCTGGTGGGATCCCCTCCTTGTCTTGGATCTTCGCCTTCACGTTGTCGATGGTATCCGAACTCTCCACCTTCAAAGTAATGGTCTTTCCGGTGAGGGTCTTGACGAAGATCTGCAAACCACCACGGAGACGGAGGACGAGGTGAAGGGTCGATTCCTTCTGGATGTTATAGTCGACAAGGGTGCGCCCGTCTTCAAGCTGCTTCTCGGCGAAGATCAGCCTCTGCTGGTCTGGTGGGAGTGGCGTTGGGGTTTCAAGCTTTTCAGATTTGGGGATTTTTCAGACTGGGTTATGTGGGTCAGTGGGTGTGAGCCTTTGAGGGTAAATTTGTCTCACCAAAACTTTTTAGTCCATTTGTTTATAAGTCTAAAAATAAATTAGTTTGGTCAGTGTCAAATGCCAGATGAACATTGTGTCTCTTTCTTCTTCAGTTTGCTTGCACGATCAAAACCCAGGAGGTTCTCAGTCCATGAGGAGTGTTTGATCTGTTTTAGGTTCTGTTTTTTATGAGTTTTGTGTTAGAGTAACGCCTGCACTAGAGGTGGGTTACGGAGGAGTAACGGAGAGAATCACAGGTGGGTAAAGTGTCAAAATTGAAACCACGGGTAGGCACATAGAATTCGGGTCAAACCACAGGTTGGTAATGTGTAATTATCCCTTGATTATTTGTTACACTATTTCGTGATCGTGTGATTTATCTTTTATGAAAATTGTGTGTACAGCGACTTGGACAAGCCGCGAGACCAAGCCGCCAATTTACCCTGTTTGGCAAAAACTGTCTCTTCGTATTCTTTTCTCACCCCACTATATATAGACCCTTATACCCACTAAATTGAGAGAGCTTCCAGAGAGAATTTTGTGAGAGAAAACCCTAGAGAAAAACAAGATTGCCTCATCCCCAATCTTCATCTAAGAGACTCTACAAATTCCTCTACTCTCTACCTCTCCATTGTCATACCCTTGAGAGGTCATTTACCAAATACTTATCTCACCACACCCACGTCTGTGAGGTTCATTTGGTGCTAAGGGAAGCAGTTTGGAAGGAACCAATATACATTGGTTGATGCTATGGTTTAGTAGCGGAATCCGGGAAGCTAAAGAAGAAATAGGTTCGGCGTAACCTCGTTGGAGCAAAAAGCTTGGAGGGCTTAGTTACCTGGGTAGATTAGGCTTGGAGGGTCTTCTGCTATTCATATATCCCAACTATATTCTTTAGTGGATTTTATCAACGCTTGGAGGGCGGCGGAGAGGTTTTTCGCTGAGGACTTCGGTTTCCTCTTCGATAACACATCGTGTGTTGTCCGTGTGTTTGCATCTTCCTTCCCTTTATCTTTGCCTTATATTTACTGTTGTGGATGTGTTTATATTTGGCTTAGATTAGTTATCAATTCTGTGATTGGCTTATGTTCATGTTCCGCACATTAATTGTTTGATTATAAGCTTGAATTGATATTTTATAATTTGGGGTCTAAACATTCAAGGGTGTTTCATACCCATATTGAACTTTTAATTGGTATCAGAGCGGGTACACTTATTGTGGTTTAAATACCTAAGTGTGATCCTTGACCCCTTGTGTGTTTTGCCATGGATAATGCTTTGTATGTTTCTATGGATGTTGTTGATTGTAACATGCCATATGTTCGTGAAAATGCCTCTATGAGTGTTAATCCTCATAATTGTGATGACATGTCACTTGAATCTATTGATGTTGTTAACAAACTCTTGAAAAAATGAGCTAAGAAGTTTCAAAAGAATTTGAGCAAGTTCATTTGTGAAAAGGATGATTTGATTGCTAAGCTCAAAGAATACAATAAATTGGTTGAAAAATATAAGAAGCTTGCTGAAAATTCTCTTGAAAAGATGAAAGAGTTTGAATGTTTAAATATGGACTTGGATGCTAAACTTGTTTTGTCTAACAAACTTGTTGATGATCTAAAATCTGAAAATGAATCTCTTAAGATGCATGCCAAGTGTTTGATTGTTGAACTTACTGTTAAAAAGGGTGAAAATATTTGTTGCAATCACGTTGTGGTATCCGATTTTGTGCCTATTTTGTGTTCTACCTCAAAGGACAAATCGGTGTACATTCCTCTACATAAAAGAAACCAAAAGGTGGAGAGAAAGGCTGTTAAGTCAAAGCCTCTATTTAGGCCTCAACCTAAGGTTTTGAAGGGATCTAAGTTTGTTCCAACTTGCCACCATTGCGGTGTAATCGGTCACATAAGACCTCAATGTTATAAGTTGAAGAGAGAACAAAACCTTGTTGCTAGATCCCTTCCCAAAAAGCCTAGTGGACCTAAACACATTGTGTGTCACCATTGTGGTGCTTTTGGTCATCTAAGACCACATTGCTCTAAGTTTCATGCTCTCAAAAGAAAAGAGAAACTTGAGTCTCTTGGAAGTTGTGCTAAAAAGAGTAAACCTGATTTGAGTGAAAATAGCATGTTGTTAAAAAAAAATGTTTAATGCTCTTAACTCTTTGACTATGTGCATCTCCGGTTCTCATCCTTTCAACCCTCATCTCATTTCTCATGAGACACTCATTCCAAACAATCATTCCGTTTGGATGAGGAAGGGTTCCTATGGTTGAGCTTTTGCTCTTTTGGTCCTTGATTTAATTCTTTTGATCTTTGTGGGACCCTTTATGCATTGCATGTTATATCTTCATGCATTTTGTGCATCTTGCATTTACTCATATGCATTGTTTTTGTTTTGATCTTACTTTTTTGTTTTAATTTTGTGTGAGTAAAAAAAAAAAAAAAATCCAAAACCACATAAAAAAAAATGAAAAATTCAAAAAGTTTGATCGTATATGATTGAGCACATATCACATGTGAGTTTTGCCTTGTACCTTTGTACTTATGGCTTTGTGCATTTACGAGCTTAGCTTGTTCTTTATGCACTTATATCTTTGTGGGAAAAATCTTGACATCTTTGTGTGATTGTTGTAAATCGATCTTTAAGATTGTCATGAATGATTAGTCAATAGTCATGTTGGTCTTGATACATGCATAGACTTGTGCCTATATATCTTCCCACTCTTTATTTTGTTGTTTTTGCTTAAAAAGCTCACCAAATGTAAATCTCCAAATGAAAAGAGATATTGAGCTGCAAAAGCCTGTCGCACATACTAGTATTTGACTAGAAAAAAGGGAAAGCGACCAAAATATAATGTATGATGCCCCAAAAAGCCAAAGGCTTGTTCATCAAATTGAAATATCAAAAATTTCAGGCATCGATCTCTCAAAAAGAGATATATTGATTCAAAATGATCAAATGTTATGAATTGTAAAGAAGCCAAATGAAAAGCTTCGAAGATATGTAATCATTTTCTTGTGGGAGGTTATATATGTTCATTTCTATAATTGAGATAGACCACTTGACTTAGTACTAATTGTGTATGACTTGATTGAATTGATCATTGAAGCTTCACTCTAGACTATGGACTATTCCACACTTGATACACACACACAACACACATACCTAATGTTCAATGAATGCCTTATTCATTTGTTCGATTGTACTTGTTTAAATGTGATGTGTGTGTGCTCAACTTTATATGGATCAATCGAAAAAGATTTTTGATCATTTTATATGTTTTTGGAAGTGATTTTTATCACTCTTTGTGTTCATGTTTAGTGCTTACATTGTTTTTCAGTGTTTAAACATGTTTTGTGTTGAAAAACAGGTGTCAGAGTTTTTCGCGACTCACTCGCGACTTACTCGCGACTCGCCAGTCGCCAACCCCAGTCGCGAGTTTCATCCAGAAGCTTTGGCGACTCACTCGCGACTCGCGAAATTTTCGCGACTGAACTTCGCGACTCGCCCAGTCGCGAAACGCCCAAAAACAGCTTTTTAAAGGGCTTTTCGTGGGAAACCTGTTTTAAACCTCTCCCATCCTCTGTTAAACCCCTCTTTCACTATTTTTACATCAAAACTCAATCAATTTGAATGGTTTTTCATTCCATTAACATCTCTAAGGTAATTATGAACTCTTTTCATTGTTTTTGATCCTTAGACTATGCTTTGGAGAGTTTTGTACTCTTGGTTGAGTTTTTCATCATAGGGGTTGGGAAAACTTATTTTTTGGTCAAATTTTTGTATGGGATTGGTTTCTTTTAATGATTTGCTTTGGATGTTGGCCCCTTGTGGCAAAAAGAACATGTATTAAGGGTGGTTTTCATGATGTTCATGCATTGTTTCACTTTGTTCTTCATAGTGTGCATGCTAGGTGTTTGATTAAATGCCTCTTAGGCATTTTCTCACTTGTTTGGACTCCAATGAGTATCAAACTTTGGGGTTTCTCATGTTTCCTCATTAGGAACATGTTTGGTTCATTGGTTGTGTATTTAACACACCTTGCCCCACATGTGCATTTTTCATGCATTGGTCATGCATTGCACTTAGCCACCTCTTGCACACACCTTGCTACCCTTGTCATGCATTGGTTCATACATTGTTTCTTCATCCTAGCATGTCATGTCTTAGGATTGAGCTTCATTTTCTCATTCATCTCGCACCCCTCATGCATCATTGCACCCCTCATGCATAATTATCATTATTCATACCTTCATCTCTTGCCCTCTTTTCTCCTTGACCCCTTTGTCTATTCGTGTCAAAAAGGGGGAGAGTATACTCTAGAGTAGTATACCGGAAAGTTTTGTCATTTCTATATGACTCTTGTGCACATTCTTAGGGGGAGAAATTCCATTTATCGTGCACATTTGTAGGGGAAGAAATATTCCATAGGGGAGATGCATATACCAAGGGGGAGAAGACATTGTTTGGTCAAGTTGCTCACATGTTACACATCATGTTTACTTGATCGCAATTTACTTGTTATATTATACTTGTTTGTTTATTACTTGCTTTACCTTGAGGGTCTAATGTGTTTTGTGCAAGTGTTTCAAGGTACATGTATATATGTTCCAAGCTCATTACAGCTCCTATGATTCATGTTAGGGGGAGTGATATGTTAAGGGAAGTATTTTATATTTTGTTTGTACCTGGTACCTTTGTAGGTTGTTAAGGTTTATGTTTGTACCCATGTTGCTTCTATAAGCTTTAAGGGTTTGTTTCTATGCACGTTTGTAGGCCTTTGTGGTTTGCGCCATGCTTTATGCAGCCTTTGTGCTTTATTAAATCAGTACTTCCAACTAAATGTCTTGCATTTTCTTCTAAGTACTGTCACTATTGTGCCCTTGTAGGATTTTTCCTAGATGCACATACTTCATGTACTGTGCATTGGTTGAGTGTTGGTCATTCAAGCGATTTGCCTTGTGTTTATCATCTTGAATGTCCGGATGTTCATTCCAAGTGTGAATGAGCATTGTGATCACTTGGTTATAGTGATTACCTGTTTTGGTCTTGCCATGGTTTATTGCTTTATTCCATTGTGCATGATCGTATTGTGCTTGCTCCATATGCATTACAACTTTCTGTATACAATGAACTTATTGTGTTGTTGAGTTTCAGGAGTTACTTGTTCTTATGGTTCTAAAGCTTCGCAAATTCTAGAGTTAGGTGTGAGTGAGTTTTCCAACTGTTCCCAACTCACGCGTTAAGTCTAGAGTTTGTTTTAGGGTTTTGTCACGGAATAGCCAAAGGGGGAGATTGTAAGGTTGAAATTTATCAACCATCTTGTTGGCTTTATTCCATGCCAATTTGCTTGTAATTTAACCACTGAGTAACCCTGTATTTAGGTGGGATTATTGTAAGGGTAGTGTGTGAAAAGATGTGAAGAAAAGCTCAAGTATGTGCAAAGAAGTAGAGCTTCACGGCTAGGACTCGTGGGAGGCTCGCGGCTGCAAGTCGCCAACTTCAGGCACGTGAGATGCACACAGGGAAGCTGAAGGGTCGCGCCAGCTGTCGCACTACAGGACAAAAGTCCCAGGCTGGCCAGGCCGTTACGTCGCGACTTGAACTC
Source organism: Quercus aquifolioides (assembly GCA_019022515.1). Classification (NCBI taxonomy): domain Eukaryota; kingdom Viridiplantae; phylum Streptophyta; class Magnoliopsida; order Fagales; family Fagaceae; genus Quercus; species Quercus aquifolioides. The sequence continues at coordinate 28,197,896 of CM032332.1, read as the reverse complement.
GCGACTTGGACAAGCCGCGAGACCAAGCCGCCAATTTACCCTGTTTGGCAAAAACTGTCTCTTCGTATTCTTTTCTCACCCCACTATATATAGACCCTTATACCCACTAAATTGAGAGAGCTTCCAGAGAGAATTTTGTGAGAGAAAACCCTAGAGAAAAACAAGATTGCCTCATCCCCAATCTTCATCTAAGAGACTCTACAAATTCCTCTACTCTCTTCCTCTCCATTGTCATACCCTTGAGAGGTCATTTACCAAATCCTTATCTCACCACACCCACGTCTGTGAGAAGGTTCATTTGGTGCTAAGGGAAGCAGTTTGGAAGGAACCAATATACATTGGTTGATGCTATGGTCTAGTAGCGGAATCCGGGAAGCTAAAGAAGAAATAGGTTCGGCGTAATCTCGTTGGAGCAAGAAGCTTGGAGGGCTTAGGTACTTGGGTAGATTAGGCTTGGAGGGTCTATTGCTGTTCATGTATCCCAACTATATTCTTTAGTGGATTATATCACCGCTTGGAGGGCGGCGGAGAGGTTTTACGCCGAGGACTTCGGTTTCCTCTTCGATAACACATCGTGTGTTGTCCATGTGTTTGCATCTTCCTTCCCTTTATCTTTGCCTTATATTTACTGCTGTGGATGTATTTATATTTGGCTTAGATTAGTTATCAATTCTGTGATTGGCTTATGTTCATGTTCCGCACATTAATTGTTTGATTATAAGCTTGCATTGATATTTTATAATTTAGGGTCTAAACGTTCAAGGGTGTTTCATACCCATATTGAACTTTCAGGCAGCAATTGGCTGACATTTGCAGTCCCTAACAATGACTCCGATGCTAGAGTTCCTATTTTGGTCCAATATAGCCCCATCGACATTTATCTTGAAAACTCCTAGGGGAGGAGGTTCCCATCTGATGGGGGGTAGTCTAAGAGGGGAGAAGTCCATGCTAGCAGCACTTAAATAGTCTTCCACTGTGCTTTTTGCCATTTGCCAAACCTGTTGTGGAAAATGACAGTTTTCATTATGGACAATCTTATTCCTGTTATACTAGATGGTCCATGCTGCAGCAAAGAAAATTCCCATGTCTTGTGAAGAGTTTTGAGTGAGGATGAAGATGGCTGAGTCCTGGAAAGTCAATCTGCCAATTTGGGTGCTTAGGGGATTTTCAGGCCACAAGTTCCAAACCTGAGTGGTGAACTCACAGCTGAGGAGAGCATGGTTGGTGTTTTTGGGTGCAAAGCCACAGATTAGGTAGGTCTTGCTGCTATTGATGCCTCTGATGTTAATGTTTTCCATTGTGGGTAGCCCGTTGACACACACCCTCCAAGTAAATATCTTAACTTTTGTTGGAAGGTAGATGTGTGCATGGGTCGGGTTGGGTCGAGTTGAGGGGATTTTTTGACCCAACCCACCATGATGGGTCAAAAAAAATTCAACCCAACCCAACCCACATAGGTTGGGTTGGGTTGGGTTGAATCCATGGGTTGGACAATTTATTATTATTATTATTATTAAATTGAGTAAAAAAAATATAAATATAAATATATTAAAAAAAATCCAAAGATTAGTATCAATGTAACTCCTTAAAGGCAAACAACACTAATGACTAAATAATAATAATAATGTATTAGGGTATGTGTGAACTAATTGGCTTTTATATAGGATAGGAAGAGTTGGTTATTTTAAAAAATTTATTAATTATATAATATATTTTAAATATTATATATATATATATATATATATTAAATATATGGGTGTGTTGGGTTGGATTTGACGGGTTTGAAATTTTATGACCCAAACCCAACCCGACCCGCTATCAAAATTTTTTTTGTAACCCAACCCAACCCACCAAGGCCTAAAAACCGACCCAAACCGGCAGGTTAGGTTGGATCGGGTTGGTTTTGGTGGGTGCGGGTTGGCTGTACACCACTACTGGGAGGTTTAGGTGCCAAAGCTTCTTCCAAAGTGGCCTATAGGGATCCCTCAAGGAGCTTTCACCCTCGTTATTTGCTTCCACTAATTTGTGGGCAATATGGTAGGCACTTTTTACTGTAAACTCACCTCGACTATTCCTCAACTAGATTATTTTTTCTTCAGGCAAATTGTGACTCAAAGGAATTCTCAGAATTGTTTCAGCTTCGAAGGGGAGGAAAGTCGCTCGTAGTAGGTTTGCCTTCCACCATTTTGAGATAAGGTCTATGAGTGAGGAGACCATTGGAAATTATGGGTTATTGTTTGGGGGGAAGATGACTTTATAAGTGGATGGAGTTGGCAGCCATCTGTCATCCCATATGTGGATCATTTTTCCATTGCCTACTCTCCAGTGAGTTCCTTTCTTTATGACTTCGGGGCTGTTGTGAATGCTTCTCCAAGAATATAATGGGGAGATACCAAGCTTGGCATTTAGAACATCACCTGTGGAGAAGTATCTGGCTCTAAGGACACGGGCAACAAGAGAGTTTGGATTTGAAAGGATTCGCCAAGCTTGCTTAGCTAACATGGCTAGGTTGAAAGCTTGCAAGTTCTTGAACCCCATGCCTCCTTTAGCTTTCGAATTACACATCTTTTTTCAGCTAATCCAGCACATCTTGGTTTCTTGTTGCTTCTGACCCCACCAAAAATTCCTCATCATGCTCTCTAGGTCATCACATAAGCTTTGGGGAAGTTGGAAGCAGCTCATAGTATATGTGGGAATCACTTATGCTACTGCCTTAATGAAGATTTCCTTTCCCCCCATAGAGAAAAGTTTGCCCTTCCAGCTAGCTAGCTTCTGCCAAACCCTCTCCTTCAAGATAGCAAAGACCTGCTTTTTGGATCTTCCAATGAATGATGGGAGGCCTAGGTATTTGGTATGTCTTGAGTCTTGCATGGGGCCAAGGATGGCAAAAATCTCATCTTTAATTGCCTGAGTTGTGTTGGGACTGAAGAACATTGAGGATTTGTCTGTGTTAATTTTTTGACCTGAGGCTTCTTCATATTTTTGAAGGATTTATTTTAGCTCTTGGCACTCTTCAGCGTTTGCTTTGCTAAAGTGAATGCTGTCATCCGCAAAGAAGAGGTGAGTGACTCTTGGATAGCCTTTATAAATTGATATGCCTGTCAAGTGCTAGTTTTGGGCAGCTTCATGTATGAGGGCAGAGAGACCCTTGGCATAAAGAAGGAAGAGGCTTGGGGAAAAAGGGTCCCCTTGGCGAAGTTCTCTAGTTGAGGTGATATTTCCATAGGCGGCTCCATTTATGAGAACTGAGTAAGAGACTGATGTGATACATTGCATTACCCAATTTATCCACCTAGTGTTGAAACCCATTCTTTCCATAACCCTTTGGATGAAATACCATTCAACTCTATCAAAGGCCTTGCTCATGTCGAGCTTGGCTGCCATGAAGCCATCCTTCCCTGTAGTTTTGTGATTTAAAAAGTGCATTAATTCAAAGGCCACAAGCACATTATCAGTAATGAGTCAGTCCGAGGTGAAGGCGCTTTGGTTTTCTGTGATAATGTGGGGAAGGAGGATTTTGAGTCTATTGGCAAGGGTTTTAGAAATGAGTTTGTACACTACATTATAGAGACTGATGGGGTGGAATTCAGACATTCTCTTGGGATTATTTTTTTTTGGGATGGGGGATATATTTGTTTTATTAAGCCCTGCCATGGACAAGTTGCCATTGAGAACATTTAAAACCATATTAGTGACATTACAGCCCACAGTGTTCCAATATTTCTGATAAAATATAGTGGACATATCGTCGAGGCCTGGTGCCTTGGTGGGATGAATCTATTTGAGAGCAATGGTTACCTCCTCCCTGGTGAAGTCTCGAGTGAGATTTGCATTTATATCTTTAGTCACTCTAGTGGGAATAGCTGCGGTTACCTCTTCAACCCGTGTTGGATGGGCCGTTGTGTAAATGTTCTCAAAATAGGTGATGGCCGCCTAGGCAATGCTTTCCCTCTCATCACACCATCTACCCTACTCATCCTAGATTCCTAGAATTATGTTCTGCTTGCGTCTCTCTGAAGCTTGGGCATGGAAGAATTTGGTGTTCTTGTCCCCATCTTTAAGCCAGTGAGTTTTATCTCTCTATCCCCAATAATTTCCTCATCATCAAGAAGTTCATTGATTTCTTTTCTTATGCTATTGATCTCGGTGCTCAGGTCTCCTTCCTTGTCGTGTTGAGTTAGGCTGTTTAAGATATTTCGCTTTGCCTGAATTTTTTTGGGAATTAGCCCATAGACCTCTGGGCTTCATCTAGTTAACTCAGCTACACAGTTTTTGAGATTCTCCATTACTCCTTCTGAGGTGGTAAGATCAATCCCCATCCCCCATGATGCCTTAATAACAGCTTTGCAGTCAACATTTTTTGTCCACATCGCTTCAAAGTGGAACCGCTTAGCACGGGTGTGGATCTTGGATACTGAGTCCGTGATTAGCAGTGCACTATGGTCGAAGGTGGAATAGACTAGATGGTGAACTTTCTTCCCCCCAAATTTTCCTGTCCACTCCGGGTTAGCGAATGCTTTGTCAAGCCTCAAGTATATTTTTTCCCCCTCTTGCATGTTGCACCATGTAAAATCAAGCCCATTGTAACCTAAGTCCTGAAAATCACAATAATCTACCACTTTTCTAACCCCGTCCATCTGCTGTTGGGATCCAGTAGCTCCCCCAAACTTTTCCTCGACTGACAAGATTTTTTTAAAGTCTCCCAGACATAGCCAGGGAAGTTGGAACTAGTTATGGAGAAAAGTTAAAAGGTGCCAAGACTCATACCTTCGATGGGTCTCCGGGTGGCCATAGAAGCCAGTTAGTTTCCATTTGAAGTTGCTATCAGGCTCTTTGATAATTGCATCTATGTGGTTCCTTGAGTAGCTCTTAATCTCCAAATCAACTTCTCTTGTCCATAACAAAGCAATTCCTTCACTTCGGCCCACACAGGGGACAAAAGGCCATTTGCCATACCAATTCTATTCTTTATCCTTTCCATACGTCTGGTTTTTTATTTGGTCTCCATGAGGAAGACCACTCTGGGATTCCAACGCCGCACTAAATCATGCAACGCTCTGACTGACTGGGGGTTTCTAAGTTCTCGGTAGTTCCAGCTTAAGGGATTCATGGCTCCCAGCAGTGCTGCCTTGTAGCCACCATTGATCCCTCTTCAGACTCAGTCTAGCTTGTGTTAGAAATAGTACGTCTCCTTTTCTGCAAAGTTTCTTCCCCCTTTTCAAAAATTTTCTTGCCCACCCTTTTAATCCCTACTGTTAATGGTCGGGCTTCAATCTTTGGGCTTTTATTTTTTCCTTTCTCCCTTGCTATTTTCTTCTAGTGGGCTTTTGCTCTTATTTTCTTCTCTGTCATTTAGCCCATGGTTTCTTTGTTGTTTTCATTAATTTCAGTTAGGTCAGCAAGAGGCTTGAGTGGGCTTGAGACTTCCATAGGCTCTTTTCCTGTTTGGGCTTGCTGGCCCGTTAATGAGAAGGCATTTGCTGCCCCCTTATCTTTTTTCAAACCCCTTGGAGAACCAATGTGGGGCACAGCAGTCTCGGCATGTGCCTCTGACAATTGCATGGTGTTATGTTCCATCTGTGCAGAGTAATCCCATCCACCCTAATTTTTCATTGACTAGTCTCCCTCGTAGCACGTGGCATCACGTCTCTCCGTACTTTTCAAATTTTCCTTTCTCTGATTGCCGTTGTTGCCTAAACTGCCTTCACCACCATTCGTCACTGAGGTGTAAAAGTTTTTTGCCATGGTTTGTATGTTTTCTTCTCCTCTATCTTCATTACCGTCGTCTCTACCTCTACTGCTAGTGGATCTTGATCTTTCCACCCCTCACTTTGAGTTTCCTTGCGCTCGGAGCCATTCACCATATTGCTTGGGGCAGCTTTGTTGGTCCAAGGTCTCCAGACAGTGTTTGTCATCGTGTCCCAGCCTACCACAATGAAAGCAGAAGGAAGGTAGCTTCTCGTATTTTAAATTTACTCAAAACTTTTCCCCTTCTACGCTGGCTACCTTACCCCCACGTCTGAGGGGTTTATCTAGTTGTAGATCCACTTTGATTCGCATAAACTTTGCTTGATCTGTCTGTCTTGCTCTTCAATCTGACTCAATAAATTTCCCTAAACTGTTTCCAAGATCTCTGCATACTTCATTTGACATGTGCTCAAAGGGAAGTCCCTAGATTTGCACCCAGAAAGAAGAGTGGGTGAAGGTAATATTTGTAGTTTAGAGGCCTTTTTTCCACTAGCGTAGCAATAGAAGATTATTATCAAAATTCCAAGGCCCATTTTTTTCAATCCACTTCAACTGGTACTCGGAATTGAATTTGAACTGTAGTATATTGTTTCCCACATCTACAATCTGCAGATTTGAGCCCATTTTCCATGCCGATCTCGGTGTGTTCTTCAGCGCCCTTTGGTTTTGGTGTCGGTCTGATAGCAATCTGGCGAAGAGACTTAAAGAGCCTTTTTCGAGTAGTTCTGATTTACTCTTTGTTGTGATAGGGATTTCTTCTTCCTCCTCCTTTGTGAGACGGAGGTTGAGTAATCCTTCTACCACTGCGTGTTCCATGGCAGCGTTAAGAGTGAGTGAGGGGCATACCCTAGAAAAAGGTCCTAACGGCAAGAGTGAGGGAGGGAGTACTCGATTGTTTAGGATGAGAGAGAGGGACTCCTACCTGGGAGAGAAAACTGACCTCTTCTAAACAATATTGCAATGATATATATATATATATGTTGCAAGAAGTTGACACTTTGAAAGTTCTATTGTAATAGATTGCAAAAATAATTGGTATCAAGTTATTACCATGATTTCTTCAATTTAAGTTATAGCAATTTTTTAATGCAATTTAGTATTAAAGCCTCTATTGCAACTAATTATTATTAATGTAATAATTTACCAATTTAAGTTATTATTGCAACGACTTTAATTTGTAGATATAATATTATGTCTAATACTACCATACTAATTTTGTTGTATTAACACTTAATGTAATAGACTTATTTTGATGTAGTGAAAAAGGCCCCATCCAAGATGCTTTGTCAGGTAAATACTAAATCTTGGTTGATTTTAGTATCCATATAAGATAATTGGTGCCTAATTAATAGGTGCAAGCTAGACTTTGAAGCAAAATGGCAAGATTTCATAAAAGAAGGAAAATTCAACATTGCTGGCATAGTAGGGACTAAAGAAACCATAGTTGCATGGAAATTGCCGGTCGGATAGAGGGCTGTTGGTCTCATTTAGGATAGTTTAAGACTTACACCCTTTTATCCTATTGCAGATCTATTCAATTCATTGGATCTTTTTGAGGTGCTTAATTATGGAGCTATAAGCTCAAAGGCACTCATTGAAACTGGTGATCAAGATTTTGATATTGTGAAGCAATTACAGGCATTTATATATGATATGAAATTTAACAATTTGGTCCCATTATGATGTTGCGGAAGCCTGAAGAAAGCACACACAATACTCTCTTGATGGAACATAAACTAAACTATTAGTTTCTAGTAGTAAACCTCAAATTCACGAGGGGTTTCCCTGAATCTACAAGGAGACAAATTGGAATCCACCAGAGAAAGGTTTTGACAAAGGCTGTATTTTTATTAATAATAATCTGATTTGTCTTTGACAGCTACAAAACATATAAATATTGAGAAAGTAAAACCCTAGGATGATCAGGAAATGTATGAAACCCTAATTTGCACTTATTACAAGATTAGGTGGCAAAATACCGAATTTTACCAAAAATAGTAAAATTGAGTTAAATGAAAAATCATAAATTACTAACCTTAAGGGTTATCCCAAAATAGACGTGACCTTATTCTAAATTTTAAAGTAAAAATTATTAAGGAAAAACAAATATTAATATAAAGAGCAAAAACATTATTTTCGAGGCCTTAACGAAGTAATTTGTCTAAATTTAGGCGACGCTCTAAATTTTGAGTCTGGATCAGAATGCCATTTCCCTTCAACTTGCCAAATTTCATACAATTTCGACATTGTTGCCTCGATGGCCTCTACTGGCACCCCCTAGATCTTGCGTTGTGATTTCCGATGCCCTTGCTACTCTAGGAAGGCATGTGCTGTCTATTCTACATCACATTAAATATTGAACAAGTCAGTTTGCAAAAAATGTCCAAGATATTGAACTAATCTGTACTGAATTTACATTGGTTTTGACACTCCTAATCTTTGTTATCCAAACTTAAAAAATGTAGCCATGAAGTGCTTGTCTTCCTCAAGAGTTTTGCTCCTCTCTGAAAGGTGTTAGAAATTCATGAATTTTGTTGATTAAAGATACATATAGTAACAACTAACAAGCTAAACATTTTAAGGGATCACAAGGAGTCATTAGAAAGGAGAGTGGACCAGGCAGCGGCTGGCTCTTTAACAGCAGAAAAGTTCCATTCAATTCTTTTTGAACCACACCTTGTATATTTTTAATTGGATGAAAATTATTAAGCAATAAAAGTGTTAATTTTTTGCTTCCTCGCATTCTTCTATCTTTGTTTTCTTAAGTTTTTTATTTATTCATTTTTTATTTGGCCTTGACAAAACAGACATTGCAATGTTGAAGCAAAAGGTGTGAATCGGCAGAAATTTTCAACTAGTCATTGCTGGTCTAGTTCTGCTGTAGCAATCATTCCAAAAACTTTTTTTTTTTTGTTTTTTCAATTTTTTTAAAAAGAGATCAACTGATAGAGGTTGTAAACACCGCATTTTGTAGTCCTTACGACTCGGGCCCCCGTTCCCTAATGATGCTCAAACTCTAAGGCCCAAGGCCAGTTTAGAGCCCAATCAGATATCAAATTGACTTGAGTGTTAAAATGAAAAATATCACTTTTTTAAATGCATAGAAATCTATTTTTGGAAATAAATGACTAAAGTGGCCCTCGGTCCACATATGTGGGCTACGGCTTGCATACACGGGCCTTTGGCTGCGTACGCAGGCACATTCTTGCATATGCAGCTAAGGTTTTAGAAACATGAAAAATGCAAGTTTTCTGCAATAATGTCTAAGGTTTGGAATCAATCCCACATTGTCTGGGAGCCATCCCAAACCCTTATTTTTCAACTATAAAAAGCCTTACATGGTACATTTTCAAAACACACACAAATCCCATGAAAAAAACCTAAGATTCACTAGAAAATAGTGAATCAAAAGGGAGTTTTTCACAAAACACCCTCAAATCATTTTTATTTGATTGAGACCTTTTCTGGCTCCAATCCTTTGAGTTTAAAGTTTCTAATCACTATTTTACTGAATTGTGATAGATTTGACTAAGAGGAATGGTAAAAATCAAGCCTAGGAGCTTTTACTTTAAGGTATTCTTTCTTGCTTCCTTTTTCTTTTTCTGTCTATCTTTTTTAGTTTTAATCCTATTTCTTTGTGTACTTTAGGTTTTTATATGTTTGCTTAGGTTAGTTTTATAGTTCTATTTGTGTTCTGAGCATGCTAGATAGTTAGAATTAGGGTTTTTCGTTTACGCTCTATTTTCTGTTTCGGGTTTCTGGGTTAGGGTTCTTGAACAAGTCCCACGCACGCATGCCATGAGCATGCGTACGCAGGCACTTGCCCAGAAACCCTAATCCAAATTCCTTAGGTTGTTTGTTTGGTTTGTTTCACATGCTTTGTCCCTTTTTTTAAAGCCTTTTCATATGTTCATACATATTTGTGCTTCTATCTTGTATGTTGTTTTCTTTAATATGCTTAGATTAGTGATTTTATGTTTGTTTCCTGCTTCGATGCTATGCCATTCATTCACATGTCCATGCATCAATGCCATAGGTGCTGTGTTGTTGAAAGGTAAGTAAATGGTAAGTCATGCATTAGAAATGTCCATGCATTTGTGTTATGGTCTTATTTTGAGAATATGATGAAGCATGCTTAGATGTATGATTACGGTTTCTAATGTGTTAAATGCCTTGATGCCATGGTTAGATGAATGCTAGGGTTTCTTATGTGTTTTTGGCTCTCTTTTGCTTTGTGGATAGATAAGTATGCTTGTTTAGGGATAAAGATGTCATGTTGTATGTTAGATGCATGATTAGTGTGTGTGTGAATTTAAAATACAAGTATTTAAATAGTTTTTAATGGGGTTAAGACATAAGACACAATGATGGGAGGCCAAACTTAGGGTTAGGTGATCTTGGGTGCCTAACACCTTTCCAAGAGCGTACCTATACTCCGAACCCATACTTTGGTTGTAAGATCAAAGGTCCTTCCTCGAGAGGACGCTATATATATGGTTCCTAGACCATTGCAAAAACTAGGTGGCGACTCCCCCTCTTGTGTGCTCCACTGGGGATGGTGAGTTTAATTCCTATGTGTCTTGTTTCTTAACCTTAATAAAAACTATTTCAATACTTGTTTGCACACACATCACTTGTTCTCTTTTGTCCCTTAACCTTGGTTGGTGATGAGTGGGAAGATGAAAGACTCCATTCAGGCCCAAATTTTCTGAAGTTCATCCAACTCACAATCGGTGCCATCGCCTATAATGGACTTTGAGTACATTAAAGGTTTGTTACCAATCCACTATGGGGTCCACTTAGGCCCTCGGTTGGAATCATAGCCCACCTAGTTATGAGTGACCTACTTATCTATCACTTTTGCCTTAGGGTGCCTACCCACACTAGAAAGATCCTAGACCCTATCACAAAGAATACCCTTTATATATCTCTTATTTGTTCAACCATATACCACGTGTTCACCTAATTCTAAAGGACAAATAAAAGATATTAAAAATGGAAGGGATGGCCCTAAAGTTATGGTATACCCTAAGATATTATGGGATAAAAGAAAAGAAGTTCTTACATATAAGAGGCTTGTCCCTAAATCCAAAGGCATATCTTAACTTTAAAGGTTCATAAGACCATAGCTTAATTGCTATCATAGGCCCAAGTGGAAAAAGCCCTTTTGAAAAAGAGGACTTTGGGCCTAAGGTAATAAATACGCTATGGACTTAGCATCCAACATCCTTCAAAGCCAAGAATGAAACTCCCTAATCTTGGGTCTCTTTGTTGCATGCCTAGGCCCAAAATGATGAGAATTTCATAGACTTTGAGAGGAAGGCTACAATGTATTCTAGCTAGAGGGCTATTTTAAGAAAAAAAAATGATGAAATGATGAATAAAAATGGAAAGCCCAAAGGTGATGAATGCATTGTAAGCCCACGTTTGAGACAAAGGGTTGAAAATTTTTAAGTGCATTATAATGAAATCCCATGAGAGTAAGATGAGAGCTTTATTATTAATGAACCAAAGTCCAATGAAACAAGGGGCAAAAATCCATGAGAGGGAAGGGAGCGACATTGTAATTGGGCCTTCATTAAAATGAACTTAAGAATTTTCTAAAGACAGCTAAAGTTTAAAAGGAACCTTTAATTGGGACATGAATTAGCCACTTAAATTCTTCAATTTCTTGGTGGATTATAAAGATTTCCAGTCTATTGTTCAAAAGGGTTGGAGTAATCAGGTTTTGGTTAATCCATTGTTCAGAGCGTATAAAAAGCTGAAGATGCTTAAGACTAATTTCAGGAGGACAATTTTGCAGTTTGGAGAATAAGTTATTGATGCCAGATTGGACATGGAGGAGACTTAAAGGGCTGTTCTAGCTAACCCAGGTTAGCAGGATTGTATTAACAGAGAGAAGTTGACGTTGCATGAATTTATGTCCTTGAGAAGAGCCGAGGAGTCTTTGTTAAAAAAATAAATCCGAAGTTGCTTGGTTGAACCTGGGAGACCAAAACACTGCATTCTTATGATGAAAGTGAAATATGCAAGAAATTAGTTCAAGTGATTAGTAGATGAAGAAGTTAATAAGGTTGAACATATTGGGGGAAAAAAACTATGTAGACATGCACAAAGGGGAAGCACAACATGCTGACCACAACAAGTCACCTTGCTCAGCGCATGACATGCCTCCCTCATGCACATAGGTTTGTGTGACTGATGTGAGTAGTTGAGTACAAGATGCCATCATATTTAACTTATAATTGGACCTCTATCTTTATCGTAAAAAAAAAACTTATAATTGGACCGTCCTTAAATATTCTTGGGAGCACTGTAACCATGGCATTGCTATTTGCTAATGAGCAGTCTGGTCATAGTCATATTCCCATGTTAGTGGGCATAAGTCCAAACCAATAAAACAAATATCTATGTTTGTCAAGTCCTGGAAAATAATCGCTGGCATAGGTCATAACCACTATATATGGATGCCTGCAACTTCAGATTTCCAACCACACTAAAGAGAGTGAGATAGTAAAGGAGAAAAATGAATAATTCCTGTAGGTTTCTGCTTGTCATATTGGTTCTGGTCGGCTCACTAGAGATGTTCAATTTTGTGGTGCAGACCCTACTAATGGCTTCACCCTTGTTCCATTAACAGAGTCAAATTTTGAGCTACAGAAGCCATATGACATACCACTAGACCAACGCTACAGTTTTGTTAATGGGGTTCACCATTTATGCATGGGTCTATGCTGATGACAAGCCGCACGACCCCAATAGTCATACTCAGCTGCGCACTGAAATTCGAATAAAGGTAATATGTAGTGCATGAATTCAGGTGTTTATTTATGCTCATAAATGCAAAAAGCATTAAGCAACTTCTTCCTTTTGTAGGGGCTTGACTATTCAAGTGGAGTCTGGCAATTTGAAGGCTATGGCTTTGTTCCAAATGGAACATCTGGTACTACAGTTGCACAGATTCATGGTGCAGCTCATGGTGCCACCACTTTGATACTAAGAATCTATGATGGGGACATGAAGTATTAAGTAGAGATCTAGTGGCTACTGATCTCTATGATAAGTGGTTCAGACTTAATATAATTCATAATGTCGATATGGGGATGGTAACTGTTTTCATTGATGGAGTCCAAAATTTTCAAGCGAAAGATAAAGGACCAGGAGACTTGTACTTCAAATATGGGGTTTATGCTGCACCTACTAATATCAGCTACTACATGGAATCAAGGTGGAGAGACACATCAAAATATATAATCATTAATTGAGATTAATATATAAAATAAAAGATTTATGTTCCTATGTTGGTCTGTCCTGCAGACCTTTAAAATTAGACCTTGATCAGTTGACCTCTTTAATGATCCAAAGATGTCTATAGCATCTATATCTTTCTTCATAATATGATAAATTATCTCTTTTTTTTAATTTTTTTAATTTTTTTTTATTATTTTATTATCAATTTCGTGTTGGTACTAATGTTCAAAATTTCTAGGAAACCACTGATAACAGTGTAAAGAAATTTGTGGACTTTGGGTTGAATTGATTTAGGGCTTTATGAGAATTTGGGGTAAGGATTGAGAGGGACGTGTTGGTCACAGTTTGCTGACCCATCCTGCATCAAAGCTACGTTCAAGGAGAGAGTAATGCCAGACACAAATTTTCACAACATTTTTCATGACTGAAAAAAAAAAAAAAAATCATGTCATGTAAGCAACAATTATAACAAGGTTACAAATTGACCAACTTGTTACATTTCAAAATTTAGACTAAAATCCCAATTTAAATTTTTACTCCATAATAATAATAGTGATAATAATAATAATAAGATTTGTATTTTTTGAGAAACAATTACATACACAAGGGAGAGGAAATGGGGTTCTAATATAAAGACATACCACAAACTCCACTCAAATGCCATGTAATCATAATAATTAGTTTTGAAACTTGATTCTTTGATAGAAAACCAACATCAATTAGTGCAGACCAAGTGAGAAAGATGCTTCAGACGTTAATTAATTTTACTATTGGTGTCAATATTCAATACTTGAATCTTATAGAAAAGACCAAAAAGTTAATCTATTCATACCAAACCAAGTTCAAGATAAACAAGAAAAATAATACAAAAATAAAGAACTGGGACAACTTTTGTTGTCAAATGACTAATGAGTGATGGTTAATGGTTAATGGCTAATGAGCAATGGTTTCCGTTGTTTCCCTAGGCCAAAGAATACAGTTCCTAGCACCTGGCATTTCATATCATTCGTCTATGTTGATCTCTTTGATTCCTGTTGATATTTTTGGCTCCAAGCCATCTGAATTGTTCAATTTCTGGCTAGAGTATAAGAATTTCCAGTCCATTGTTCAAAAGGGTTGGAGCAATCAGGTTTTGAGTAATCCCTTGTTCAGAGCATATAAAAAGCTCGAGATGCTTAAGGCTGATTTTTGGAGGACAATTTGGCTGTTCGTAGAATAAAGTTATTGAAGCCAAATTGAAAATGGAGGAGAACACGATGTCATCCTATGTAGCCACGACTCTTGTATCTCACGGGGCCTTAACACTATATAACTGGGCTGCCCTTATTCCTTGGCAGCACCAAAAACATGACATTGTTGTTTGCTAATGATCAGATTTCATATTCCCATGTTAGTTGAACAAGGATAAGTCCAAACAAATAAAACAATATCTATGTTTCCAAATGCTTAGAAAATAATGGCCAGCATAAGCCATAACCCGTATCCCTATATATAATATATGGATGCCTACAACTTCTAAAGCTCCAACCATAATAAAGAGAGTGAGAGAGTTAATGAGAAAAATGAATGATTCTCGTATGTATCTGCTTGTCTTATTGGTTCTAGTGGGCTCACTAGAGATGTTCAATTTATGTGGTGCTGATCCTACTGAAGGCTTCACCCTTGTGCCATTAACAGAGTCAAATTTTGAGATACAGAAACCATATGACATACCACTCAAGCAACGGTACAGTTTTGTTAATGGGGTTCACTGATCATGGGTCTATGCTGATGACAAGCCACACAATCCTAATAGTCATACCAAGCCACGCACTGAAATTCGAATAAAGGTAATATGTATGTATGAATTCATGTGTTTATTAATGCTCACAAAATGCAATAGGATTAAGTAGCTGTTTTCTTTTGTAGGGGCTTGACTATTCAAGTGGAATCTGGCAATTCGAAGGCTATGGCTTTGTTCCAAATGGAACATCTGGTGCTATATATCACAAATTCATGGTGATGCTCATAGTGCCACCACTTTGATACTAAGAATCTATGATGGGGACTTGAGGTATTACACTAGAGATCTGGTGGTTACTGATCTCTATGATAAATGGTTCAGACTTAATATAATTCAAGATGTGGATATGGGGATGGTAACTGTTTTCGTTGATGGAGTCCAAAAATTTCAAGTGAAAGATAAAGGACCAGGCAACTTGTACTTCAAATGTGGGGTTTATGCTGCACCACCTAATGTAAGCTACTACATGGAATCAAGGTGGAGAGACATCAAAATATATAAACATTAATTGAGATTAATATATTAAATGAAATATTTATGTTCCTAATTTTAGTCCTTGACCAGTTGACCTCTCCAGTGATCCATAGATGTCTATAGCATCTGTATCTTTCTTCCTAATATGATCAATTATCTCATTTTTTATCCGTTTCATGTCAGCACTAATGTTCAAATTTTCTAGGAAACCAATGGTAACCTAGGAAGCAAGGTCATGGACACGAGTATGGATATTAACACAGGTACAACACAGTGACACGAGTAATTTTTGAAAAATTATAACATAAAACAACTTTTATGACACCCGTACAACATAGATACGACATCTTAAATGAAGTGAATGTGCTTCCTAGTTGATAACAGAGTGTAACTGTGTAAGAAATTAGTGGATTGGGGGTAAATTGATTTAGGGATTTATGATAACTAGTCACGGACCCTGTGCGTTACGCGTGATAATTTTTTTAGGGTGGTTTCATTAAATTTATTTATTATTTCATTTTGGACTCATTTAATATATAGTAATGTAATTTATAATCATATTTTAATTTATTATAAGGACAATCACAAGAAATAATATATATATACCAACAATGGGGAAGGGACGCACAACTAAAGAGATGGAAGCACAGTATAATATATTGAAAATAAACAAAGTAGAACCAGCCAAGGAGGCGGTATTGGAAATATAATCAAAATAATTTAAAACAATAGTAAGGCGGTAGAACCGGCCAAGCAGTATATATATCAAAGCAATTAAAAATTAGAACCGTCCAAGATGGCGGTAGCAACAAGTAGTATATTAAACTGAAAGCTGAAAATACTTGTTATTGAAAGTAGAATAAAACACTTACAACAATAGTAGATACAAGATCTCAATAGTTTATCAGCAATAGTATATATTTTTTTTTTGTCGTACCAAATCAAAACAATACAATTTTTTTCAAGAATTCAAAAGGTAAGTTAGCAAATATATTAATTTTTTAATAAAAATTATTTATAATATTTTGTGTATCATTAAAAATTATATAAAATCTGAAAATTTTTCTTTTAGTTTTAAACAAACTTTCTCAAACTAGAAATTTTCTACCATACAATCAAAAACACCGAGAAACTTATCTAAAAAATTAATAAAACTCAACAAAACTACAATTCAAAATAAAATAAAATAAAATAAAAGATTACAACTATTTTTCCTTAAAAAAAAACCAAGAGTACAATTCCAAAGGGGAAAAAGTAGAGAAGTTTTTTTGAAAAAAGAAGTATTGTGTTAATGTTGTCATAATCTAATCTAACATCTAATCCAACATATGAAAAATGAATAGATAAATAAATAATTTTAAACACAAAATAGAATTTGTTTTCTAAAAATCTCAAAGAACACACTAATGAAATAAAGAAGATGAAAAACAATATAAAATATTCGTAAACTCATAAAACAATTACTTAAGCATCTAAGAACATCATATAATAAAGACATAACAATTTGCCGCTAATATATTAAACACAATATTTACAAACAGTAAAAAGAAACTGCACAAAGATCATTGTCTTCAACTACGCTAACTATTCTTCATCAGCTTGTTTAGATTATCCTGTTGTTTTCCAAATAAACTAAAATTTGATAACAATACAAAATATGACATATTATAATATGATTTTTCCCCAATTCAGATCAACATCGAACACCATTCATTAAAAGTATTTAGTGTTGTAAATAAAATGATAAAAAAAAAAAAAAACTTGCATCAAGGAACTCATATGAATTAGTTAATAAAAGGACAATAAGAGAACGAACCTCCAGTAGGAGATTCTCCTATGGGCAGTGAATATTTTTTTTTATAGAAAATTTTTAAAAAGTAGAAATCTAAAAAACAAATATTCATCAATCTAAGGTAGAGATACGGGGACAATAAAAAAAATCAACAAAAATTGAAAAAAAATGAGAGAGAGAGAGAGAGAGAGACCTTTTTTGTATGAGAAAAATATGCATAGAATGGGAGAGAATGACAAATTTATAGTAAAATGATGGGAATAAGAAAAGCCAAAATAAAGAAAAGCCAAAATAAAGAAAGATGAAGGGGCAAAATAATATGTAAAGTTAGAACTACCAAAGATGAATATATATAGACAATACTTTTGTTTGATTTTCCATTGATTTATTTATATTATAACATCAAAATTAAAGTAGATGAATATGTAAAGTTAAAATCGCCTAAGATAAATTTTTAAAGCCAATATATTTATATATTTAATATTGTAAAAATATTCAAGATAAAAAATAAATATGAAAAAGATTAATTATGTGGTCAATGATGTGGCGATGGAGTGGCTCAACAGAAGCGTAGCAACAATAAATACTACGCTTTAGCTTTTAGATATATATAAATATAGATTTAGGGGTAAGGAGAAAGGTGAGAAGATGTGTTGGTCACTAATTCACAATTTTCTTACCTATCCTGCATCAAATTCAATGCCACGTAAGCAACAAATATATATATATATATATCAATTTTTTTTTTTTTTTTTGTTGAGAAATAACAAATATATCAAGGTTAACAAAGACTATCGATTTGGTACATTTCTAAAAAAGATAATTAGACTAAAAACCAAAGGTACAATAACAATAATGATGATAATAGTCATATAAAAAAAATGATGATAATAATAAAAAATAATAATTTTTTTGATAATAATAATCATAAGTTGAAGAATAAATCATCAGTATTATATTTAATCTGTTACCAAGTTTGCTTCTTTTTTTAGCGAAGGAGAAGATGCAAGTTTAACTTAATTCCATTAATAAAGTTCTTTGTCATCAAATAATAGACTTAAATGTGCTCTTTTGGGATTCTCAAAAAAAAAAAAAAAAAAAAAAAAAAAGAGGGTTCTTTTGGATATATACAATTGTCAGTTTCTTTAAGATCTTCTCTTCTCTTCCCGTGTGTGTGTGTTAAATACTTAGTATTCTAAAATAATAATAATAATAATAATAATAATAGACTTAAATTCGAATTCTTCTTGTACTAAAACCAATTAATATTTTGACCTAATAATAAAGAATAATAATTTTGAAGTAAATACTATAAATTCAAATCCAATTGTATTTTAAACTGATTATAAATAAATAGATGGTTGAATCCCCATAATTCCAACTGTTTGTTATTGAAATCATCATTCTAAACTTTTATCATGTTGGACCAGGACTTGTGACTATGGCCCCCTAGATATATTTTTCAAATGGGGGAAGTCTTCAAAAATCAAATATTCACAAAATTTGGGAAAATTATAAAATATCTTAAGAGAGTACTACAATAATATTGTACTCCATCCTCTTACATGAATAGAGTATTGTTGTAAATAGTTTAAGTTTGATTTTTATTTTGGTGGAATCATGCGTTAGGGGGAAACCAATGGAAATATAAAGGAGTTGAAGTGCGGCTTTTAGTAGGCACAAATAATTCATGTAACAAAGATTGGATGGCTGATAAAGATGAGATTGTCCCAACCCATAGAATCATTTCTAACAAAGTGAGTCATAACTACTTTGTTCCAACGTAGGTTAACTAGCCAAAGAAAATTGGCTAATACTATATTATTCTAGACAAGTTTTTATTATTTTATTGGGAAAAAAGGTACCATTTATAATAATAATAATAATAATAATAATAAAAAAGTGAATTATAGTTTGCCATAACTGTGTTGTGACAATGGTAAGAGCTTGATAACAGATGTTTAGCAGAAGGTACCTCAGGTTGGTTAAGTGACAATTTTCAAATCAAGAGTAGGTTTTGTTAAAATTGGCCAAACCTTAACTACAACTAACCCTTATTTTTAATAAAAAAAAATGTTTTCACTAGTTTTTTTTTTAAATTTAAAAACTCAAAAAACTCAAAACATCATCGTTTTTAAGGCACCTAATGGCACAACGTGATGAAATTAGACAAAAAGATTGAATTGACAACAAGTGAAAGTCAAAAAGACTGGAAAAAAAATATAGGGTTGAATTAAATTTTAGACAAAATTAGAAGATGCAAATTGTAATTTTGTCTTATTCTAATTTGTTGCCACTTTATTATTGGTTCATTGATCATATTACAAAAATTGCATATTAACACTCCGTTTGTTTTGCTGTAAAATTATATATCTAAACTTTTTCTATAAATAAAAAAAAAAAAAACACGCAAAATTATTCATACTAGTAGCAAATCCGTGCGTTGCACATGATAATTTTTTTTATAGTGATCTCATTAAATTTTTTTATATATTTTTTTTTTTTTTGCAATTTAGTCTAATTTAATAAAGAGTAATGTATTTCATAATCATGTTTTCATTTATAATAGGAACAAAAAAAAAATGTCACATATATAATTTATGTCGTATCAAAATGAGAACAATACAATTTTTTATAGGAATTCAAAAGGCAAGTTAGTGAACATATTCATTTTTTAATAAAATTTATTTATAACATTTTTTCTATCACTAAAAAGTATATAAAATTTGGAAATTATTCTTTTAGTTTTAAAAAAATTTTCTAAAACCGTATTTTTTTTCTACCCTTCAATCCAAAACTCCGAAAAACGTATCTGAAAAGTTAATAAAACTTAACAATGATTACTTGGACCAATTAGGAGAACAATTTATTGTTGATAATCTATTGAGGTTATTTTCTTTGTGGAAATTACAAATTCATCCACCAATCTATATATGCATAGTTGTAAAATAATAGTAATAATAATGAAAATATAATTGCAAAAGCTAAAATATGTCATTCATCAGATTATTTTCGTTTGACTAACCTTTGCTTTTCGTTGAATAAGTGGCATTATAAAGTACTTCTAATACAACTATTAAGAATACTTTCTCTACAAAAACTACAAATTTTTTCACCCAAAAAGATTAAAAAAAAAAAAAAATTAGTAAAGTCTCATAGTTTAACATTTAAATGGATCACTAAAAAAAAAAAAATCAAATTCTAACTTGCAAAACAACTAATTATTAACCCAAATCAAATCAAACCAATGGGATAAAGAAAAAAAACTTGTGATCAAGAATTGGAATACCAAAATACCTAAATATGCATAAAAGTCTATACAAATTATCAAACAGAGAAACAAATGTGATGTGACAATTAAATCAACAATAACAAAAAGAACCATTAGTGGAAAATATACAAAAAGAAACTGCAGATATTTTATATCTTTTTCTTTGAATGAGATCTCAATTCTAGAGATGATTTCATTATTAGATATCTTACAATTGGAATCCTAAAAATAAGTGGTTGAAACAAACAAAAAAAATTCACTGATAGAGAAACAAAATTGGAGAGAGAGAGTATTGACCTATTTTCTTTTGTTGTGGACAACTTGGAAGGAATAGAGGAGAGGGGTGGAAATGAAATAATAGGAAATTTATATAAAAATTAAGATGGAAGAGGAATTGTGGAAGTAGATGAAAAGTTAAACAAAGTGAAACTGTGAGTTTAAGAAGATATAAATGAGAAAATTTAAAAATCTATAGAGGGAATCAAATGAAATTTTTTTTAAATAATGATTGGAGGAGATGAAAGATTGAATTAAGAAGATAATAGTTGAAGAAAATGAAAAGTTGAACAAAGTAAAAATTGCAAATAAAAATAATAATGGATGCTAAAGATAGTAAATAAAATACTTTTTTTTTTTTTAGAGTAGTAAATAAAATACTAATTGTAAAAACCGTGACTCAAAATAAGGAGATTACATACATGAGTTTAGTTGTATATTGCATATATAGCTTAGGCCTTGGACCTTGAGGTCAACTTTAATTCTCTTCCCACATACCCTCGGCTTTGTATATTCAATTATGACTCCCATGTTCATGTATAACCCTTTTGGTGCTAAGTTTTATGAATTAAGTTAACCATGCAACACAACACTCCCTTATTTTAAAATGAACAATTGCCAAATGTGTTTTTCGTATTAGATTCAAATTTGTTATTCTCTCTCTCATTCTACACATTACAAATATTGTCTATTTAAAAAAAAAAAAAAAGATTTCTACAAGTATTTATTATCTTATCTCTATAAATATATCATTCTTTTTTTATTAATATTTTTTTAAGGTGAACCATATTCTTCTAATTTCTATTGTAGTGTGTTATATTTGCCTAATATACAACTAAACTTTATAAATTTCAAATTTATTATTCAAATTCCTCATCTCTTAAGGAATAATGAAATTATAATAATAATCAAAACTCATCACAAAATTACAATGTTATCTTAACCAAAACTAAAATGAAACAACCAAAGGAATAAAAAAAAGACTTTATAATAATTTATTACTCAAACAATTGGTAGGAATATTCAAATTCATAGCCATGTCAATTGTGTTTTGATATAATCTCAAATTCTTATTTCCAAAAAAATTTAAGTATTAACCAAAACCAAAATTCAATCAAAGCTATAAAAGGGAAAAAGAAGGCTTTTCTTATGGGAAAAAAAACACACACACACACACAAAATACCAAAACACATATTAAAAAAAAAAAAACCATCAACCTTAATTAGAGTTATAAGAAAGAATATAAATCCACCAAAAGAGAGAGAGAGAGAGAGAGAGAGTACTCACATTTTTGTGTGGGAAAAATATGGATTGAAGGGGAGAAATGATATCAAATTTAAACAGAATAAAATAGGGAGAAGAAAAGTCAAAATATAAGAAAGATAGAAGGATGAAAGAACTGTAACGGTAAAGTATAAAGTAGTGGAGAGATAAAGAGGCAAAAATGGAGGAGAACAGTTGGAAGAAATAATAAGTGTGAACTGATAGGGAGAAGAAGAGTTTTTATTTTTAATTTTTATAGAATTGGGAGAAGAAAAGTTTAAAATGAGAAAAGAAAAGATAAAAAATAAGTGGATAATATGACTCAATAGGAGCGTAGCAACAATAAATGCTACGCTTCAACTTATATATATATATATATAACCACCGCATACCCTTTGTACGATTGTCACTTCACAAGTATAAATGCTTGTGAGGTATAGGGGGTAAGGGATGGGGTTCAAGTCTCTAAGAGGGAGCTTCACACACATATACACTTAGATTAGGTTAAAGTAGAATTTTATCTTGTATAAAAATATATATATATATATATATATATATTGGTATTCAACGAAATATCATGAAGGAGAATGTTTGGGTTATCTATTTGTAGAGAAAACTTTATGTGTAATGGAATAGGTTGTAAAGTCTCTCATACATGTATCTTCTCACAAGCTTATCCCCATACATTCAAGAGAACTCGCGTTAGTGCTTGTATAATAGAAAAATGACCACATTCTAGTTAATCAAGTCCAAAAGTCACTACAAGAGTTAGGCTTTTTTTTAGTAGTACTTTAGGTTAAGTAATGTGTTTGAGCTTAATGAGAGAGTGTAATTAAGTGTGTGTGTGTGTGTGTGTGTGTGTGTGTTTAATAGTTAGTTTAGTTCTAAAAAAAAAAAGTCCAAAAATCACTCACATCAAGTCACGTAAAATTGTGTAAAAATACATTATTGCTACAATAACTGTGTAAATTTACATTGATACTGTTCATTTTGCATTTAAATTTTTACGTATCGCAGGAATAAGGAAAAAAATGGATGGTGATTGTTGTATGTGAAAAAATATAAACAATAAAAAAAAATTGATATTTTAATGAAATATGATGTAAAATAAATAATCTCACATGTGGTGTTTTGACATGTTGTATTTTGAAAAGTGACTATATAAAATAGAAAATGCAAGTTGGAAAATAGAAATGGATTTTTGTAAGAAAATGCTCCCACACATGTTCTTATCTTGACCATCTATCATTGCCGTAGAAGGGACCTCAACTCGCATGTAAGGGCTTTTTTTGGAAGGGAAGAAATTGTTGGGCTTTGTGAAGCCTAGTTATATTTGATCTAGATTTATGAACCGACCCGAAATAAAAGTGTTACGGTTTTTAATGAGATTTTTTCTAAGGCTTAGTCCATGGAGTGGCCTAGGAAATATTTTTGGTCTTTTAGCCCATTGTGAATCCTATGCACAGGATAGAAAATCGGTTTGGTGTGTTGTTTTGAGAGAGAAAGTTGCACTGCCGCATCTTGTATTCTTTCCTTATTAATAGTAAAAACCCTGCAATTTCGTGGTCGTAGTCAAATTGTCAAACCATTTAAATATTGTCTTGTGGACGTAGTCTTTTTTTTTTTTTTCTCTATCTTCGCATTTCACAGATTTTGAAATTTCTTGTACATTCCCTACAGAAATGGATGAGAATCAAAGGAAGATTGAAGGAAAGGAAAATTATTAGTGGTGCTTTTCTTTGTAATCTACATGCTAAATTCATTGTTAGGACTTGGGATATGGCACGGCTTTATGCCACATCGTGCCTATGAACATTACGAGTGTACATCAACAACATTTTTCCTTGTAACAATTGAAATGATCATCCGCGAAACCAAGTTTAACAGTGAACCACAATCTATTCTTCTGTCATTTTCTCTTCTTTAGGTGCATCCTTCACATATGCCTGAAAATCACGGGACATAAGGTATAAAGTCCCAACAACCTTTTATAGAAACACAAGTACGCTGTACGCCAACCTTGACTTGCGTACCGAGATTCTCCTCTCCAACCGCACTGACATGAGAGATGAGACACTTCAACTATGTTCAAAATTTCAAGCCGCCCTCATGCTATAATCAACTCTCCTAGTTCTAGTATCTTTTGCGTTTCCACATTCCTCTTACTACAACACTGACTCACAAACCAAACCAAAATCACCACCACCACCACCTCTTAGCATTCGTTCTGGCCATGT
This sequence comes from Quercus aquifolioides, assembly GCA_019022515.1. Classification (NCBI taxonomy): domain Eukaryota; kingdom Viridiplantae; phylum Streptophyta; class Magnoliopsida; order Fagales; family Fagaceae; genus Quercus; species Quercus aquifolioides. Next base: position 28,173,800 of record CM032332.1, on the reverse strand, counting down.
TATCCAACCAATTTTTCCAGCTGAGGCTGGTTTTGTTGCTTCTCTTTCTATCCTTTCTCAGCCTGATATCATTCTCCAAATCCAGTGAGCTTAATTCACTTCTTCAATTCAAGTCTGCTGTCCAGAACCCAGATACCAATCATGTTTTCAGTTCATGGACACAAGCTAACTCCTTATGCAATTTCACTGGGATTGCATGCAACTCCAATGGACTTGTCAGAGAAATCAATCTCCCCAAGCAAAATCTACATGGGATTCTCCCATTTGATGCAATATGCTCGCTTCAGTCTCTTGAGAAACTCTCTCTGGCGTCCAATTTTTTGTACGGTACCATCACTGATGACTTGAAGAATTGTACTAGTTTGCAACACTTGGACATGGGTTGGAATAAATTTTCTGGGAAAGTCCCAGACTTGTCTCCTTTGGGCAAACTAGAGTTCTTGAATTTGAACAACAGCGGGTTTTCTGGGCCATTTCCATGGAGATCATTGGAAAATCTTACGAGTCTCACTTTCTTAAGCCTTGGTGACAATTTCTTTGAACCAAGTACTTTCCCTGTGGAAGTCTTTAAGCTTGAGAAATTGTACTGGCTTTACCTCTCAAACTGCAGCCTTACAGGACAAATTCCAGAGGGTCTAGGAAACCTTACTCAGCTCATAAATCTTGAGCTTTCTTGTAACCAATTCACTGGTGAAATCCCAGCTGATATTGGAAAACTCAAGAACCTTCGGCAACTTGAGCTTTACTCAAATTCATTGAAAGGGAAGCTCCCAGTTGGATTTGGAAATCTTACTAGTCTTGCAAGCCTCGATATGAGTTGTAATAAACTCCAAGGCACTATTTCTGAGGTGAGATTCTTGACAAACCTTGTTTCTTTACATCTCTATGAGAACCAGTTCACAGGGGAGGTACCTGAAGAGCTCGGGGAGTTCAAGAACCTCAGTAATATTTCAGTCTACAGGAACGAGTTCACTGGTCCTTTACCTCAAAAGCTTGGTTCTTTGGGGGACTTTCTTTATATTGATGTTGCAGAGAATTTTTTGACTGGTCCGATACCTCCTGATATGTGCAAGAATGGTATGATGATTGCCCTGATTGTGTTGCAGAACAGGTTCACTGGTGGAATCCCAGAAAGGTATGCTAATTGCTTGTCTTTGACACGTGTAAGAGTAAATAACAATTCTCTTTCGGGTGTTGTTCCGGCTGGGATATGGAGCTTGCCAAACTTATCCATATTTGATCTTTCTATGAATCAATTTGAAGGTCCTGTGGCATCTAATGTAGGAAATGCTAAATCTCTTGCACAATTATTTCTAAATAACAATCACTTCTCTGGTGAATTACCGTTGGCAATTTCCAAAGCTTCATCATTAGTATCAATAAAGCTGAGCTCAAATCAATTTTCGGGTCAAATCCCAGAAACAATTGGTGGATTGAAGACACTAAGCAATATTTATTTAGATGAAAACATGTTCTCTGGTTATATACCGGACTCATTAGGCTCATGTGTTTCCCTCAGTCAAATAAACCTGTCTGGCAATAAACTTTCAGGCAACATTCCAGCAAGGCTTGGACATTTGCCTACTCTCAATTCCTTGAACTTATCCAATAATGAACTTTCTGGTCAAATTCCTACCAGTTTGTCATCACTGAGATTAAGCCATCTTGACCTATCAAACAACCAGTTGATTGGCCAAATTCCCAACTTTTTCTCCATCCAAGCCTTCAGTACCAGCTTTAATGGAAATCCAGGCTTATGTAGTCAGAATTTGAAGCATTTCCAGCCATGTTCATCAGGGTCCAGCACACGGAGCCAACTCAAGACACTGGTATCCTGTTTAATTGCTGGAGCTGTGATTCTGCTTCTTGTACTAGCATGTTGCCTATGTGTCAAACAAAGACATAACAATCTTGATAGTCCATTGAAGCCTAATTCTTGGGATATGAAGCCTTATCACATACTTACCTTCACAGAGAAAGAGATCCTTGATGGCATCAAAAATGATAATCAGATTGGCAAAGGAGGGTCAGGGAATGTGTACAGGATTGAATTAACTGATGGTAAAGAACTTGCTGTAAAGCACATTTGGATATCAGATTCGGGTGAATATGAGGCTGAGGTGGCCACATTGAGCTCTGTGAGGCACGTCAATGTGGTGAAGCTATACTGTAGTATCACAAGTGAGGACAGTAGTCTTCTGGTATATGAGTACTTGCCCAATGGGAGCTTGTGGGATCGGCTGCACAATTCTAGTGGGAAGATGGAGATGGGATGGGAGGTGAGGTATGAGATTGCATTGGGGGCTGCTAGGGGATTGGAGTATCTGCACCATGGGTGTGATAGACCAGTGATACACCGTGATGTGAAATCCAGCAATATTTTGCTGGATGGGGATTGGAAGCCAAGGATTGCTGATTTTGGGTTAGCTAAGATTGTGCAGGCTAATGGAGGGGACTGGACCCATGCCATATCTGGGACACTTGGATACATGGCTCCTGGTAAGTTTCCCTCTGTTGCATTTTCACAATGATCAAAAGAGGCTGAGTAAGGAAAACATACAAATGCTCATTGCTCAAGAAACAGGCTAAATTTTTTAGGAAAATGCAGTTTTTTTTTAATTAAAAAAAAAAAAAAAAAGACTATTTTCTTGGGCAGTGTGAAGATATTTCTTTGCCTCTTTCTCTTGGTGACTAATACCAAAGTCTAGCTATTAATTCTTGTATCTTGAAATCCTAGTGGCTTGAAAACTTTTGGATCAAAGTTAGGATGATTAATAGGATTTGAGATTTCGATAAACAAATTAGCTCTAGCATTAACCAAATTGCTGTTCATATAAATTGATTGTTTTTCTTTTTATTTTGGTGGTGAAGAATATGCATATACATACAAGGTAAATGAGAAGAGTGATGTCTACAGCTTTGGGGTAGTCCTATTGGAGCTGGTCATGGGAAAGAGGCCGATTGACCTTGAGTTTGGAGAAAACAAGGACATTGTCTGCTGGGTACGCAGCAAAATCAGTAATAAAGAGAGTGTACTTGACTTAGTAGACTCAACCATCTCTGAAGCCCTCAAGGAAGATGCAATCAAGGTGATGAGAATAGCAATCCACTGCACATCAAAACTTCCAAGTCTAAGGCCCTCCATGAGAATGGTAGTTCAGATGCTAAAAGAGGCTGAGCCTTGTAAACTTACCTAACATTATTGTCAACAAAGAATGCCAAAATGGTTCAAATGAGAGTCTGAAGAATACTGGCAAGATTGGAGCTCTTGAATTTGAAAGTAAAATTTAATGAAAGCCAGGCCTTGGAGCAATGGTCTAGTACATTGGACATCATCTTGTTCGAGTCCAAATAGATTTATGAGCTTATACTAGGTAAGAAATTCATAGCAAAAAGGGAAATTATCATTTTGATCTCTGCTCGTAAGGGACAGAGGTACATATTTTCATTGTATTGTATATGCAATAGTCATCCTCACATTAAGCAAGTTACATCATGAAGGTTTATTTATTTATTTATTTTATTTCTGCTTCTACTTTATTCAGAAAGTTCATAATTTGTCAACCAGAATCACTTGCTTGGTGTAGACTTTGTTTGGCATAAAATTATTGAGTATATAATATAGATTAGATTAATAAAAGACAAAAGGTGGTGACAAGAGAGGCTGGAACAATAAGTGCAGGGCTTACATATGTCGCTTCGTAATAATTTTGTCATATTGCCACCACAGTATTAATGATTCAACATTGGAGGATTTACTACCTTAAAGAGCAAAGGTAGTAATGGGTCTTCTTACATTAGTGCTTCTCCATTTGCAATGGGTCTTCTTACTGAGAGTGGTCCTCCACACTGGCACCCAGCTTCACCTGAACACAAGGTGTGCTTTTTCTCTATGAAATAATCAACATTGTAGATTTTTATGCTTCTCTTGCATCAGGAGATAAATTTCATTCCATTTACCGAACATCACATCTGTATTTGTATAAGTGTGCTTGGGTTTCAGGCCAATAAAAGAAATCACCATGCAAGAATGTTTATTACAAAATATTTTACGGATCCTTCCAGTTATGCATATTTTATGCCTTGCGACAGTGAAAAAATAGTAGAATGAGAATATCTATTCTGATTATGAATATAAAATTATACAAAATATATAGATATCTAGAAAATTTCTCCAACCTAAGTTATTTCTCGGACACCTGCAAGGCTGCAATTAGCTTTACATTTTTGTAATGGGATTAATAATGTTTATCACGTTGTTAAGATCTGAGAGGATGTTGTCCACAATAAATTCTTTGTTAGCACACTGAATTTAGTTGGACTCCTTTTATCTAACCAGATTAAGGTAAGAACGGACAACATGTTTCCCTACTAAAATGAAAGGTAAACAAAGATCTATACGTGAAATAAACCTAATTGGTCAACTTGTTAAGATTTGATGTCCACCCACATACATAGAGGAGTCACCTCTGTCAATTTTCTTAACTATTGTGCCCTTTCAGCTTCACCATCAAACATCTTAACATCTTAAATGTTCTTTAAATTTTTTTACTGTTTACTCATAAGTAGATAGATTACATGGTTTCTTAAATCTGGTTGTAGCTTGAAGGATGTAATTTAAAGTATTTTTAACTGCTTCATCCATTGTATACTTCCGACAGTCTGCATGTCAAGCTGCTGTAGCCTACTGTAAAGAAAAGAGGAAGAATATTTCTAAGTTAGCTATGCAATATAGTCTGTCAAATAGGGATTTTTCGTCTGTGCTGGTTGGAATGAACTCCGTTAGACAGGTAAAAATTTATAATTTCCTTAATTTCCCACATTTCTCAAATATACCAGAACTTTCTGATTTACAAAAAGATCCATCTCACAATGTTGAATATATGTATGTCTGTGCTCTCAAGCCAGTATATGAATTTCCTGGGTCATGTCAGTTGCAATGAAATTGAATAATTGTTGACGTTTTTCTTGTATAAAAGATTTAATTTAGGAACATTTAAAGGCATTGTTTTGTTGTCCTTGTGCTTGACATGATCACTGACATGCATTCAGTACAAATAATTTACCATCATATAATAATTAATACTCATCAAGAAGATTTCTAGGCTCAAATTCTTTGAACTAGCGGCAAATGAGAAATTGTTGTATGATCTCTCGTTTGTTTTATCATTTAAATTTGGATGTGCTTTCATTTGATTCCAATCCATGTAAAGTCAGGTTACAAATGTGCGGTGCACTTATGAATAGTTGTTCTGTGTCATTGTTTTTTGTGTGTTATGTCTGGCTTAATGTAAGTAAATGTGATAGCATATTGTGCAATGGCGCGATCCTTTGCTTACAAAATGTCAAAAGTAGGATATCATTAAAAATGGAAGTTCCCGAAGGGACATTGCAAAAAAATTGGATGCAATTAAAAGAATGAACAAGTTTAAGGGGAGCTGTTGTTTTAGAAAGTGGACAAATTTACTACTAGATGTTCTAAGAACTTAAATTGTGGAGATATCATACTACTAGGCATCATATCAAATTTACTACAAACATATTTCCCTTTTATATCTTTTGTTGTTAAAGTACATTTACATATTGATGCAGGACATGGTCTGAATCTTGCAAACTCTAGCACTAGTGGGAAAATAGGATTATAATTAAATGTGAAAGAAGGTTGGGTCAATTAGTTTGATAGCGGGAAGTATAGGGGAATATAATTTAGGTTCAATAGGCTTAAAGGGATGTTTGAGTATCTGATTTGATCTTAGTCTTTAGATCAATAACAGAGAAGTGGAGGAAAAAAAAAGGCAAGTAGATGATGGAGGAGAAAGAAACAGAGCAATAGGGAAAGATGCTTAGGAACTCTCAGCTCTCAATAATCTGCCATATTGTCAAAAGGTGAGAATTACAACCCTTTTGCAATGCTATACAAAACCCAAGAGAAATACAAACCCCAGTCCTGCGATTAGATAGATCCTTGCCCTACATTATAAAACTAATTAAAAGTACCTAAAGAACTTAATTAGCCAAAAATGTAATCTGATAAATATTGGCTACTATTGACTACCATTGACATTTGTAGGACCAAAAGGATTTATAAAAATTGTGTAGGACCTGTAAGGCCGTAATTATAGTTTTGAGCTTCCACAATGGATAGTTCTTCTCCAACCACCCTAAACTGTAGCATCTTAAGAACGTGGAGTAAAACTTGCTTTAAATTAAAATTTCTCCAAGCACTTTTGTTAATACCACCATATTCACATTTGAGTTACCAATGTGATTGTTTCCTCTAAACCAGACCATATCTTAATGCCACAATTCCCCATGGTATCTGTACAATCAGTATCAGGTCAATTCTCTTTCTCAAAAAAAGTATCAGGTCAATTCTCCATATGTCTCTACTGTCTGCACCTGCCCTTGTTTCTTACTTTAATTCTTTTTTCGTCACCTAATTAGAGTCAAGTTTCACTGGAGTCTGAATAGCAGACCCAAAGGTATGGAAATTGGGTGGGCCTTTTGTTGAATTGTAATGGCCATTCCAGTAAACTTACCAACATTATTATATATATGCTTTTGGAGTCATGTGATGGGTTTCGCTTTTGTTAGTTAAAAAAAAAAAAAAAAACAATGCATTGATGTGTCTCTCATCTAAATGGTTTAAATTTCCAGAGGAATTTTCTTTGTGGATTAGCTGAAATCTCACTTAAAAAAAAAAACCTAGAAGGCCCAAGTTTTTAATGAATCTCTCTTTTTTGTTTATTTTAACTTTTGGTTAAGTTCTAATTTCTAAGTTTGCGAACTCAAAATGGCTTTTACCTCCAAAACATTGTAATTTTATGAACCAAATTCTCCATCTTTGAGTCAAAGATAACAAAACAGAGCAACTCAAAATTTTTCACTCTCTCTCTTTCTCACCAAGTTTTTCTTTACCATTTATTTCTCAGACCTGCCCTCCTCCTCTGCTTCCCTTATTATTATTTTTTTTTTCCAATTCAAATATAAATTTTAAATATTGATACCTCTGTTTGTATATTCTAGTCCAAATGGTAATTTTCGTTTTATTATTACATGTAGTAAATTAAGTGGTGTATATAAATAAATATATTCCACAATAAATATCAATATTTCAAGGACTACCAAAATAAACAAACAAATACAAGTGTACAATCTTCTCATCTCAACAATGATAGACAGCAGGAAGAAGACACTGTCAGAACCAACATAATTCAACTTTTCTGTTTATTACATCCTCATCAAGAAACAGAAACAAACCCAAAAAAAAAACATGTATAAGCCAAAGGAGAACCGCAAAAACAAAACAAAGGTTCTGAGTATTTCAATACCAAGTCCTTTTTGTGCGTTTATAATAAGAATGTAAACTACTGTAGTTGGCTAGTGCAAACTACAAACTACTAAAGGACAGACATTGGATACAAAAAAGTACTTCTATCAGAAGGTTGAAAGATTGACAACATTAAGTGCCCTATTGACTTCTACGACTACGGAATGAGCACTTGCTCTTTTCTTTTTCTTTTTTTATGTACAGGCAGTGTCTACAATCAAATTTCAATGGGAAATGCATGTTCTGTTAATTATGGCAGTAATAGGAACCAATGCATTTTATGATAACATGTTACTGTTACAAACATGAAAATGGAATGGGGTGATTTCGCTAAGCTTTGTGAATGGTACCTGTGATACTCCGATTTTTTTTTTTTTTTGCATGCTTTAAATCTCACTGCACAGGATTGCTGGTACCCAAAGAAATAGTAAATAATGTTGAAAGTGAACAAATACCACGTTTGGAAACTAGCTTTACAAGTGAGGGTTCGTTTGGGATCCATTTATTTTGCTGAAACTGAAAATTTTTTACTAAAAGTATTATAAATAAAGGTAAAAGTTAGTTAATATAGTACAGTAAGACCCATGAATAGTACCAAAAAGTGCAATGAGATCCATAAATAGTAGCAAAAATAAGTTAAATAGTAAAATAAGTTGGCAAAAATAATTTTTTCCAAACGAACACTAAATAGTACTCTCAAACGGTTACAAAGACACAAAAAGGATTACATTAATAAGCAGAAATGCTATCTTTAGGTGGGAAGGCAGGTAGAGATGCACCTCAGAAATGAAATCAACTATAGCACTCTCAATCCGACTGCAAAACAATAAATATTCTAGAGGGGTAAAAAAAAGGGAAGGTAAATAAAAAACTATAGATATAGAAATTGCCAATGCCACACGAAATCTGCTGTAAAACCTTCTGCAGCTGCTATTGTTTTCCGGATATGTTCAGGAGTGCACCAAGCTTGTAAATCCAACCTCAAACTATGGAGGAGCAAAATACACTCCTTCCTCCAGCATTCCCCAATAGAATCAGGCAAACCTAGCAGAATCACGTTTCTTTGCATCCTAAAAGTTGTAAACAGGCCCTTCTGTGAAGAAAAACCCAAATATCCTGCTTATAAACTCACCACAAATTGACCTTTTTCCCAGCATCAACTATGCCTTGAATAAGTTCACCTGAGATCTTATCCAAAATAATGAAACATTTGTTACTACCAGGCTCCTGCAATCACCTAAGAGTGTGTATGCCAACCGTCATTGCCAATGGATTTGCACTCAAGGACCTAGCCTGGTAAATTAGGCCCGCCAGTGCCACCATTTCCATAATCTCCCTCCTTACTCCATATGCACCAACTGGACCACCAGCAATAATCTTCCCAAAATTTTTTTTTTTTTTTTTGATAAACTTCAATGACATTAAAACCAAAGGACTACAAAGGTGGGGCATCAACCTTACAAACAGACTCAAGGCCTGGAGGTAGGTTAGCCTTATTAAAACAAAAGGCTTGACATGAAATTTAAATCTAACTTAGCTACTGCTGAGCAACTAAATTACATAACCTTTTAACCCATACATACTTAAAACAAGGAATGGATCCAGCAAGAAAACGAATTTTACTAATGGCTGCACTGATGGACCAATCAGGGAGGTTGGCATCTGAGACGAGAGGATCAATACAAGCTTTTGCTGATCTCCACATCTTATGTACATGTTTAAGATAGAGGTTTCCATGAGTGTCGTTTCCTCCATAGATCTGAAAACAAGTTTCTTATAAAGAAACCATGGATTGCCTCACCCCATTGCAGTGCTTCCAGATGAGTATATGCATCAAGAATGCTTGTCAAAATCTCAGCCCTGGGCTCAAATTTTGCAGCTTGCATTTGAGGGAACAAATTTATGGCATCCATAATATATCCATTTTGAATGAAACCTGATATCAAAGCACCAAATGTAACAAAACTAAAGCACAAGAAGCCTGCAGCATGACCATCAAAATCAGTGGATTGGGTTCAAACTTTACCATCATTTCCAGGAACAAAACGAAAGCACAATCACAATTTCCCTCACAAACATACCCTGAAATCATCGATGTCCAAGAAACCAAATCTCTATGTGACACCTAATCAAACAGTTTACGTGCATAAACTACACACCCACATTTCACATAAACCTTGATCATCGTAATGCAAAAATACAAATCAAATCCAAAACCCATTTTCGTTGAGACACGAAGGACCATCTCTCCATATATTACATTACTCTGAAGCGAGGAAACAACTTGGTTTACTATCGGAAACGTGAACTATCATTGGCAACACCCTTGATCCATGTCAGAAAGACCCAAATCAAAATGGGAACTTAATGATCAAGTTACATGCAATAGTATGAGGTTCCTCTAAGGTGATAAATACCCGAATCGGATGACATGACACTGTCATGGCCGGAAGTGGGCGTACAAGCTAATGAGCTTTGAGGAAACAGAGATGGGTTCGAACCTTTTCAGACAATGAGAGAAGCATAGGCTTGTCTAAAAGCATGAACTGACGAGCACAAATATTCCATCCTATTTTTTCTTACTTCAATTTATACTACACTGACAAAAACTTATCATATGTTCAACTAATTAATTGCATGCTACTATTATTGACTTATTAATACTACCATTATTAATTAATAGTAGTATATAATTAATAAGATGAATATATAATAAGGGTTCATTTGGTTCCCGTAAAATATTTTCCGAAAAATACCTATTTTCCGGAAATGCTATTTTCCGGAAAAGGAAAATATTTTCAAGTATTTGGTTGTATTATGAAAATTGTTGTAGAAAATATTTTTATGTGTTTGGTTCTATTAGGAAAATGTTATTTTCCTACAATTTTTCACATTTTCTCATCTATTTTCTCAGCATCCAAACAAATTTTGTTACAAAAAATTTCAAAATCACAGCCAATTCATCAACAAATTCCGGCAATCAAAAGCCACAACCACCAAAACATCACCACCACACCACCACAACAACAACAACAATCAAACTTTTTATAAAAAAAAACTGAGAGATCGAGGAAGAGGGAGCGACGGGTTTGGGTCTGGGTCTGGGTCGACGACGAGGTCGAGGTTCGTGGAAAGGCGAGATCGAGGAGGCGATGGGTCTGGGTTGAGCTGGCGTTGGAGCGATCGGTGCGGTGCTGCGATTTCCCTTTGATTGATTGGCCCAGTGCGATGGCGAGGTGCTGCGATCGGCGCGAGACCGGTGCGATCATCGGACTCGGAGTGAGCTCTCCTTCTCTCTTCTTTCTCTCGTTCTCTCTCTCTTTTGCGTTTTCCGGAAATGGTTTGAAGTGAAAATAAAACTGTAAAACCATTTCCGGGTCAAAGCAATATTTTACACGGTCAAAGGAAATTGATTTCCGGAAAATGCTATTTTCAAAACCAACCAAACAACCTATTTTACGGAAAATGATTTCCTGAAATCATTTTCACCCAAAACAAACGCAACCTAAGTTTTTATTGGTGGAGTATAGAGTGGAACAGAAAAAATATGACGAAAGATTTAGACTTGAATATAATATTTCATTAAGAAGAAGAAGAAGAGGAGGAATGTGTTTTACTTAATTGGTCAGATTTTTTTTTTTTTTTTTTTTTTTATTAACTTCAATGGTCAGATAAATCCTTATTACTCCTTGAGGTCTGTTTTATAAAAAGCAAAAAAAAATTAAACTTTTTTTAAATTCATAAATAATCTCGGTTTAAATCTCTTACTCAGTCACTTCCTATTATTATAATTATCAAATTATTCAGATTTAAAAAAAAAAAAAAAAAAAAAAAAAAAAAAAAAGGGATACTATCAAAAAGGAACTATTGAATTATTATTAAAAAAAATCTATTAAATGACCGATCTAGGAAAGCCTATGTAGGCTTTCAGTCAAATTAGTATTAAAAAACATAAGGTATTTAAAAGGTGTTGTTTCTTAATAGATTTAGAGGGAAAACCAAGCTGATTCATTTTTACAAAATAAAAAACTAAATTGACAATAAGTAAAATTTAAGGATTGATTGAGAACTGAAATTAAGTATGAGATTAAATTCAATAAGAATATGGTGTAAAAGTCTATATTTACGCCATCCAATAATATTGTGTCACATCATATTTTTTTAAATAATTGCACATAAAATATTAAACCATAATACACACAATTACTATCTATTTAAGTAGATTAACCCTACACTAGATTCTACAATTGAAGTCTCATTTTGTGCCCTAATCTTATTTTTTTAATTTTAGTACCAAATGACTCATTAACGGTACACAACTCAAAAATCAAGAAAGCCAAATAATTACATTCATTCACCTAGGTGCACATTAACAAACTCTCTCTCTCTCTCTCTCTCTCTCTCAGAACTTTGCGTTCTTCAATCTGTCTCTCAAATTCATAATTTAAAACCAAGGAAGATGGTGCATCAAACTATATCTCTCTTGCTTCAATCTTTAATTTTAAACCTTAACCTCAGGGTACGTATGTTTTTAATAGTTACTTCTTTTCAAATATGTTAGACCAACCAAAGATAAATAGGTTTCAATATTTTAGGCACAGAGACTGAAAAGGAGACAATGTTGTGGAATTGATGAATGTTTGGTTAGGAGACTCATACTCTAACTCTGACCCTTCATCGCATAACCAAAATGTTGTTCATCACTTTGGTAAAATGTTATTCCAATATTGATGTCACTTTTGTAAACTGTATTTGGTAAATTGCAACTTTTTTTAAATCTGAAGGCAGAGCAATAGAACTTACAAGCCTCCAGGATAGTAGAAGGTAGATTATGCATATTATTACTTTGTAGTTTTATTATTACTTTATAGTTCCCAACTATAAAGCTCTAAAGTATATTCTTTTATAGTTCCCTAAGAGATCATATTATTGGGCTTTTTGGAACATATATGAGATCTCTTAGGGGCGTTTGGTTCACTGTGATGTTACATTACGCCAAAATATTATGTTATTGTAATCTTACATTAATGTAATCTCAATACAAGAGTACTAGCCTCTGAGCACGCGCATGAGCGCGTGCTCAGAGGCTCTTCTATTTTTTGGGTAAGAGTTAATTTAGAGCATTTATTATAATTTGAGATTACTACATTTTTCAATCACAAAAAAATCTAGGCGTAAATGCACTTTTAGTCCCTACATTTTGACCCAATTTCTATTTTAGTCCCTACATTTTATTTTTACCACTTTTAGTCCCTAAATCAATTAACGCCGAACGTTTAAGTCCTTTTCGTTACCCTACTCACGACAAAAGCTGACGTGGCTAACGTGGCTGATGTGGCTGACATTAAAATATTATTAAATATATTATTTAACATTTTTTAAATGCTAAAATTAAAAACAAAATTAATTACTCAATTTTAATAATAAAAAAACAAAAAAATTACCGGCTTTTAAACAAAAATTTTACTTTCTTTAATTAAAATGATTACTGGCTTTCAAACCAAATTAATCCTTATTTTCTTATCATTTTCTTTTCTTTTCTTGTACTTTCTTTATAACCAAACACATCAAAATAAAATAAATTAATTAAATGTCTTTCTTATTTTTTTTTCTTTTTTCTTTTTTCGTTTAAGTCCCTTTCGGAAGAACATGTTCATGTTCTTGGTGTTCTTCCCTAATGTTCTTCCCTCAATCTCCAGGAAAAAACAAATCCTAAATCCAGATCCTAACCAAACCCTAAACATCATCATAGATCCTAACCAAACCCTAAACATCATCATAAGAACACAAGTGCACAAACCCAAAACCAAACACAGACTCAAATTTAAAAAAACAAACAACACAAAAAAGAAGGAATTCAAAATCCCAGGCACGAAGCAAGAAACCTCGAACTGCGTCGTCCCAGTCTCGGCCATTACTCTTCGATCAGACCTCTCCCAAACATCACCCACCGCCACTGTCAGTAAAACCAGCCGCCACAACCCATGGCTAAAAATTCAATATCAAACCCACTACAAACAACCACAAATATAATTTTAAAAAAAAAACCACCACCATAAACCCACCAACCAAACCACCACCGACCACCGCCACATCATAACCCAGCAACCCAAATTAGCCAAAAGTCATGAACCCAGCCAAAACCAGATTCACGGTAGCCCACGGCCTGACCCACAAAGCCCACGACAACCCACCGCTGAAGCTCCTTAAGCTTCAATCCTTCTGGGCTTAGTCTATGGGTTTCACATCAATGGACCTAGCCGATCCAGACCCAGAAAACCCAGATCTACCCACCACCTGCGACAAGAGCGAGGACGAGTCCGCCAACAGCAGCGTGGCCAGAGACGGCGGCAATGGTTGGGATGGGGAGGGAGAGGAGGGCGACGATGACTGATCTGCAGGCTAAGCACCAAGATAGAGGGAGAAAGAAGATAAAGAGGAAGAAAGAAAGAAGACTAAAGAAAGAAAGGGAGGCGAGGAAATTGAGAGAAAGATCTGGGGAGGAAGAAGAAAAATAAAGAAGAAAAAGAAACTAGACCCAACCCTAACTGACCTAAATTCCACCATTTTTTTTTGTTTTTAATTATGGTTTTTTGTTTTTTTTATAATTTTTATAATTTTAAAATTGATAATTTTTTTTTAGTTAAATGCTGACGTGGATGCTGATGTAGCATTTTTAATATTATTTTAATGGACACGTCAGCATTTACTGTGCTAACAGTGCACCACGTTAGCCACGTCAGCTTTTGCCGTGAGTAGGGTGACGGAAAGGACTTAAACGTTCGGCGTTAATTGATTTAGGGACTAAAAGTGGTAAAAATAAAATGTAGGGATTAAAATAGAAATCGGGTCAAAATGTAGGGACTAAAAGTGCATTTTCGCCAAAAATCTAAGGGTGTGATGAATAATTATTTCTCCACACATGATACTCATCGCACCCCTAGTTTTTTTTTTGTGATTGGAAAATATAGTAATTCCAAATTATAATAAATGCTTTCAATTAACTCTTACCCAAAAAATAGAAGAGCCTCTGAGCACACGTGTGAGCGTGTGCTCAGAGACTAGTATTTTATAAAGTACGTAACATTTTTTATGGAGTAGTAAATTAATAAGATTTTTGTTAAAGGAAATGCTCCTAAAAAGATCCTTGTGGGGGCATTTTTTGCTTCAAGGAAACTCATGTACTCCTAGGCAATTTGTTTTGCTCTTGTCCCACATTGGAAGGAAATCCTTCCTCTTTCTACCTTAACCAAACTAGTGGTACTCTTTCTCATTGGTTCATGCCTTATAAGGTAGAAAGAGGAAGGATTTCCTTCCAATGTGGGACAAGAGCAAAACAAATTGCCTAGGAGTACATGAGTTTCCTTGAAGCAAAAAATGCCCCCACAATCCTAAAATTTAGTAACTACCCATCCACATTTTTTTTTTTTTTTTTGGGTGTTGTAGATGTTGTTCCTTTTTTCAAATTTTATGTATGACAGTTGTCATTTTTTGTCTAATCCTAAAATGTAGTTTTTTTAATCCTAAAATTTAGCCATTTACTACACATCCATAACATAAGTAAATAAAAGCTTAAATTGAAAATTTTATGGCAAGGGATACACGTTAATTGTATAAAACCACAATTGTATTTTGAGATTCTTTTTTTAATAAAGTATTAAATGGTGCTTTAACCTTAACAAAAGGCTAATACAATTGGGAATTAATGATTAGAAGTATCTAGAAAAAAAATTGTATAAAAACTTCATGGTTGTTTGTTGAGAAGGAAAAAAAAAAATACTATAAAGTATTATTAAAGGTGGTTTAACAAAAACCCAATAGGAATAATAATGAACTTTTATTTTAATTCGTCAATGTTGTTCTTCTAAATTTTTTATTGAACAAAAGTACACTAAATGTAGTTTAAGTTCATAGCAGTAGGAACAGCATCGAAATTCACGTTTAAGTTCAAATTTACATTTTCCTCTTCTTCTTCTTTTTTCTTTTCTTTTCTTTTAAATCTCTTCCATATTTTGGGAGGGGAAAAAAAAGACTTCTACTATAAAACCACTACTACAACTTTTCCATCCATATCCTTATATTTAGGCACTAACATATCTGATTTTGAAAGAAAATAAAAGGCTAAATTTTAGGGAAATTTAAAAGATTAAGGTGGGGAATTGGTGTGACCCTATCCTTATTTAAAAGTTTATCCAAAAAAAAAAAAACTACGCGTATAAAAAAAAATCCCATGTTCTATCCATGTACTATTTAATAAAATCCCACTTTCTATCCCACATTTAAAAACTACCTGACCACCCTTTTTTAACCCAAATTCACGTTTTCCTCTTCTTCTTTTAAAAAAAAAAAAAAAAAATCTCTTCCATGTTTTTGGAAAAAAAAAGACTCCTACTATAAAACCACTACTATAACTTCTCCATCCATATCCTTATATTTAGGCACTAACATATCTGATTTTGAAAGAAAATAAAAGACTAAATTTTAGAGAAATTTAAAAGATTAAGGTTGGAATTGGTGCGACCCTATCCTTATTTAAAAGTTTATCAAAAAAAGAAAAACTACACTTTAAAAAAAAATCCCATGTTCTATCCATGTACTATTTTAAAAAAAATCCCACTTTCTATCCCACGTTTAAAAACTACCCAACCACCTGATACATGGCTTGCATTTTTGGATTGGGATTTGGATGCTTCTACTAATTTTTACAATAGCTGAGTATCCAATGAGTTTAAAATTGACAAACTATGATTATCAATACTTATATTGCATTTTTATAAGGTACATAAGTAAATTTATAAGTTTTTTGTTAAAGGAAATGCTCCTAGAAAGATCCTAAAATTTAGTAACTACACATCCACATTTGTTTGTTTGTTTTGTTTTTGTTTTTTTTGTTTTTTTTTTTTTTTTTTGGTGTTGTTGATGTTGTTCTTTTTTTCAACTTTTATGTATGGCAGTTATCATTTTTTTGTCTAATCCTAAAATTTAGCCATTAACTGCACATCCATAACATAAGTAAATAAAAGCTTAAATTTCAAATTTTATGGCAGGAGATACACGTTTCTTTTGGTGTTGTTGTTCTTTTAAAAAAAAAAATTAATAACATATATCAATTTTTGTTTAATCCAAAATTTTAGTTTTTAAGTCCTAAAAGGTTGCCACTTACTACACATCCATAACAAAAGTTAAAAATAGTTTAAATTTCAAATATATCAACAACATCAACAACCTTTAAAACTGAGAAAAAGGTACGTAACATTTTTTATGAAGTAGTAAATTAATACTTATGGAAAAAAAATTTAAATTGAATTTGACATAGAACTATACAAATGATAAATATAGCTTCTATTACAAAAGAAATTTTGTTACAACAATTTCTTAGATAACAACCACTTTATGTGAGGTTTAATACATATAATAATTCTTGTAAAGTCTCTCACCCGAACTTATCTAATATTCAATTCCAATGACTCCTCAATGCAATCCAAAAACTTTGTGTGTACGTGAACCTAAGAGAGATAAAAGAATTAGGGTTAAACCAAGTATCTAAAAAAAAAAAAAAAAACTTTAACCGACAAACCAAAGTTAGCGTGCGTGTTATTAAAGATAATAGCATAAGTTTGTTAGAGTTTGTGTTTGATTTAAATTTTGATGAGATCATTTTTCCTGAAAATCCTATTAAAATTGTTCAGAATAAAGATAAAGATTTTTTAGAATTTAACTCTATCATGGACTCTTTAAAATCTTATCACCACATCATCAACTATTTAAATAAATAACTAATGGAGATCTAAAAAAGAAAAAAGAAGAAGGGAGTTAACGTGTCAAAATTACATTTTAAAAAAAAAGGGAGTTAACATTTCAAAATTAGATAAAAAAGAAAAAGGAAAAAAAGGGAGTTAACGTGATACATATTAAAAAAGAAAAAAAGAAAAAGAAAATTAGAACTCAAGGTTGCTACATACCTAAATAAAAAAAATAAAAAAATTTAATCAACAAACCAAAGTTAGCGTGCGTGTTATTAAAGAAAATAACATAAGTTTGTTAGAGTTTGTGTTTGATTTAAATTTTGATGAGACCATTTTTCCCGAAAATCCTATTAAAATTGTTCAGAATAAAGATAAAGATTTTTTAGAATTTAACTCTATCATGGACTCTTTAAAATCTTATCACCACATCATCAACTATTTAAATAAATAACTAATGGAGATCTAAAAAAAAACGGGGGGAGTTAACATTTCAAAATTACTTTAAAAAAAAAAAAGAAAAAAGAAAAAAAAAGGAGTTTACATTTCAAAATTACATTTAAAAAAAAAAAGAAAAAAGGAGTTAACGTGATACATATATAAAATAAAATAAAATAAAAAGTAGAACTCAAGGTTGCTACATACCTAAATAAAAGAATTTAATGCCAAAAACATATACAATGATGGTCTATATATTATAAAAAAAAAAAAAAAAAAAAAAAAAAAAAAAAAAAAAAAACTTTCTTAAAAAGAAAAAAAAAATGCGACGAAGGAAAAAAAAAGTGAGGAAGGAGAAGGAAACAGTAATTGATCATTTATATTTTGATCATTAATCAGGGAGTATTGTGTGGTAACTATTTTTATTTCAATTCAAAATTTTTAAATAAAATGTAAACAAAGGCTACTAAAGGAGGTAAGGGAAGCCATACTGTTTAACTCTTCACGAGTGATTTTGAATGCTTCTTTTTTAGCATAAAGCAGTCCTGTCTTTGGATCACAATACCTACAACATGAAATGACAATTCATTAAGAAGTACCGTGGTAGAGTATATGAAGGAACCATTCATTTCAAAATTACTTTTTTTTTTTTTTTTTTAAAAAAAAGCAGAACTCAAAGAAAGTCAATCAAAAAAAAAAAAAAAAAAAAAAAAAAAAAAAAAAAAAAAAAAAAAAAAAACAAAACAAAACAAAGAGGAACTTGCAAAAGATAGAACCTGAAAATTTGTTGCAACCTCTGACAGTAAATGTCTTTAATTTAAAGAAAAAGAAAGGAGGATGTAGAGCTAAACTAAATGTCTTTAATCTGAAGAAGAATGAGAGATGGAAAGTGAGATAGAAACTGCAAAGTGTACATGAGTTTGTGGATCTTAAAGTATAAGAGTTTTAATTTACATATTTATCCCTATTAGTTGAAAACTTGTAAGTGGGTATGATGAGGGTATTTTAGGCATAAAAAATGAGGAATCCAAACAGGGGAAGCCCCTTAAATAATAGTATAGATAACATTACATTGTTTAGGAAGGTGATGAGATTAAGATGAAGTGATTATTTTGTAATTTTAAATTATGGTAATTGATGGGGATCAACTAAGGTCATCCCGTCCATAGTTGTTGTCCATGACCTGGCCACGTCCAAATAACTTCGCCAAGAGAGAAGCCAAAGAATGACTAAGCATGAATAGTACTCGAATGGTCCAGTCTAAAGTCCTCCATGGACAAGAAGGTGGATGGACGACCAGTTCACACTTAGGAGATTCTATGATAAATTCTCCTTAGGGTTCCACATAATCAAACCACGACGCATTGCTCCTAAAACGTGGAGGGAACTCCTTAGATTCCGCTCCATGAATCCCATTTTCTCCATTAACCACCCACATCACCCACGATGGTGGTAGATCCAAACAAGTAGACCCACTTTTAATTCTCTATAAAAGGGGCAAGTCCCATCCAACCATGGTAAGTTTTTGGCAATTGAGAATTTCTCATCCTTGAATTCTAGAGAAAAAACTGACTTAACCGTCGGAGAGTTCTTGGCCGGGTAACACCGGTCACCTTTGACATTTCCTTTCTTTCTTTTCAAGTCCTAAAGCCATTACCATAGACCGAACCGTTCCAGCCTACTGAATTCTTTGCATTCATCAATAATGTTTAAAAAAAAAACCCAAAAACCTTAATATCGCATTTATCGTAATGTGCACCACATTAATGACACATCATAGCAAACCAAATACCCCGTTAATAGACCAAAATTTCCAATGTATTTTGCAGGATTAATATCAATGATATGCATTTTTAGGTTTGTGTTTTTTCCCATTTTCACAAATGTTTTTTTTTTCCTAAGATTTAATCAAATGTTAATTTTGAAATCTAAATCAATTGTGACAAAAGTTAGGGTTTTCTTATTCCTTTTTTTTCCCATCTTTAATTGAATAATGACTCGGCATAAAATAAGATTTATAACAAAATGTAGATGTGTTTTAGATTTTATGTTTTCATTTTTTTTAGAGAACACTTTTTTGTTTTCTTTCAATTTTGTTTCCAATTTTTATGTCTTTCTAAGATTCAACAAAGTATTAATTTTTGAGGTCTAAATGTTCTAATTCCATTTCAAGGCAAACCTAAAAACTCTAAATTGTCTTATGTATTGATAAGTGGTATAGCTAATTCAAAACTCAATTAGTGTGAAAACACTAAAACTTGTTTAGACCCCCAATTTTAAAATTACGGCTAGATTCCTTTTACTTTAATTTTTCAAAGTGCGGAACAAGAGTAAATGAGCACAATAAACCGGTAACACTACTCTAAGCCATATGCAACCATAATGAGCAATAAAAATAAAGCTTAAAGAGTAGAGAAGAGAGATGCAAACACAAGATAACACCAAGACGTGTTATCAAAGAGGAAACCGAAAAACTCAGTGAAAAACCTCTCCGCGACCCTCCAAGTCGAAATCGATCCACTAGTGGATAAATTGGGGTACACGAATAACAAAAAGACCCTCCAAGCCTAATCTACCCAATGTATTTGAGCCCTCTAAACTCCTGCTACTAATGGACTTCTCGGAGATTCACTAGCTTTTTGGATCCTGCAATTCAGCCCGATTGCATCCGCCACTCAATGGCTCCTTCCAATGCTTCCCAAAAGTACCAAAACTTCTCTCAACACTCAGAATGGGTGAGGTAAGTGTTTGAGCTAAGAACCTCTCAAGGATGCAAAGATTGAGAGGTAGAAGTAAAGGAAAACCAAGAGAAAATGTGTAGATGATTGTGGGTATGACAATCTCTAACTCTCAAGTGTTTTTGCTAAGGTTTTCTCTTTGAAAAGCACTCCTTGCATTTCGTGGGTAATGAGGGTATATATAGTGTGGGTAAAGAATTTGGTAAAACACTTTTTCATTTTGCTAAATTGAGAGTTTTGCAGGTACTTCGCGAGATGGCTTTTCTCGCAAAGTACTCGCGAATTTAACAGCCTAGCATGACTCTTCAGCTTCTAGTCATGTACTTCACACGTAGCCTTTCATGGGTTGGTTTACTCGCGAGCTGATTGCGAACTGCACTGATTCTTCTTTTGAAGCTTGATTCTTCACCAATCTCTCACACTCATCCCTTACAAACAAACTCACATAAATACAGGGAAATGATTGACGGAATTACAATTAAATTTGGTATGGAATTAAAGCCAACAAAGGCTAGTTGGAAATCACAATTTTACACTAATATTTGTATAAATTTTGTCAAGTGGCTTAGCCAACTTTATAAATATCATTGTGTTATGGTATCACTAATATTGTATAAATTTTGTCTGAGTGGCATAACTACCTTTGTAGATATCATTATCCTACTATTAAAGACTTATTAAAAATAAATAAAAAAGTTAAAAGAAGTCTAATTACTGACACAATTCTTTTTTTTTTTTAATCCAAGTGTTCCCAGGATACTGGGGGAAAAAATAAGGCTGTTGAAAAAGTGCAACTGATGTCACAGTTTTTTTTTTTTTTTTTTTTTTTTAAGTCCAAGTGCTGCCACAATTCTTGACAAAAAGGTTGAATAACAAAAATAATCTAATATCTAATTTTGCACCATCCCACATATTTTAAGTCCTATAATTAAAAGACTTATGTTCTTCCTACTAAGGCTGGTTTCAATAAATTTTTTAAAAGCTTAAATTGTCTCACATAATAACAAGTGGAATGGCTAGTTTGGTTATACATTTAGCAGGTGGCAAAGCCAACTTTGTAAAAATCATTATCACACTGCCAAAATAAATTTTTTTTTTTTTAATTACTTCTCTAGTTACTTCTCTAAAAAAATAAAAATAAAAAAAAGGGAAAAAAATGCTAAGAGACTCCCCGAACTTTGAGGCAGTGGTCATTACACCCCTTAAACTTTAATTTTAGGTACTGACACAATTATTATAAAAAAGAATAATGTCAAAGAATTAACACAAACAAAAATAAAATATAATAAAAATATCAATTGTTGCTACATCTTTCTAATATAATTTTATCATAATTTTTAGCTGATCCTATGACTTAAGGAATTTTACATATTTTGATAAAAATAATAAATAAAATAAGCTATAAAAATAACCCTTAACACCACTAGAATTGACAAATTCCCGTGCATAAATACATATTACATACTAGTTAATATGAAAGTTTAGTCTCAGCCCCAAACAAAAATTCCTAATTCCGCCTCTAACTTCAAGTCTCTAAAAAAAAGCAAAGGAAAAAAAAAACAAAAAACAAAGAAAACAAACGAAGATGCGAAGAAAACCATAATTTGCGGCCCAAAAGAGAGGGACCATTATTAAGGTTATATATGACACAGAAAATTCAGCTAGTTATCTTCCCTGAGAGTCCTCAAAAGGGAAGTGGCACGTTGAGACTTGAGAGAGAGTCCTCAAAGCTTGGATTCAAATGCATTCAACCAAAATATCCAGCTACAGTTCAGTTACAGTAGATTCAAACGAGTCAGTGAAAATCAATGAACAGATGGACGAGTTTAGAGCCCGCAACAAGTTTAGAGATGGACCTGATTTTTTGTCAAAGGTCTTGATCGCATCAAATGATGTAAACTTTCTAGCGATTTTGATTAATTAATAATAATTGTCTTGAAGACTGAAAACCCAATCAATCAAATATTCTTCGTAATATACAGAATTGAAAGTGGAATATCAATGTGTCATCAATGAATAATGTGTCACTTGATAGTTTGCTATGTTCACAACATTTACATAACAAATCATAGGTGATTAGTTGTTATTAGTTCAAATTTGAACCTACCACTAAGATTACTTTTTTACCCCAATAATAACAACCAATAATAACCTACTACTTAAATTTTGTTGTGAAAATGTTGTGGACATAATATTTCTCAAATTTTTAACACTGTTTAACTTGTACCTAAATTTTAAATTTATAAGTTAGTGGTATAATGAATGATTTGGTACTTTAGTGGTTATTTCCTTTTATATGTAGTTTGTGTCAATTTTTTTTTTTTTTTTTAATCAAATGTATCAAAATTCATAGGATATTTTATCCACAAAAACATCATGGTATAATAATGAATGATTCCCTAAATAAGGGTGAGATTTCTAGACTAATTACCATCAGCAGTCCCAACAACATTCATTCAATTGCAATTATTAATAATATTCTTATTATTATACTAATAAGTTGAAAGTTCAAACAACGTTGAAAACACTATGAACGTTTAGACCCCCAATTACAAAATTACCAATTCAAGCTTTATATCAAACAATGTATATGCAGAAAATGATAACAAGCTTATAACAAAATTGATAAACAATCTAAACCATAAATAATCACAATCACAGCAGTAATTAAATGGTAAAGATAAAGGGAAGAGAGATGCAAACACAAGGACAATACGTGATGTGTTATCGAAGAGAAAACCGAAGCCTTCGGCGTAAAACCTCTCCGCCACCCTCCAAGCAGTCAATAATCTACTAGAAAATGTAGTTGGGATACATGAACAGCAATAGACCCTCAAAGCCTAATATACCCAGGTACCTAAGCCCTCCAAACTTCCTGCTCCAACGAGGTTGCGCCGAACATTTTTCTTTTTTAACTTACCGGATTCCGCTACTAAACCATAGCATCAACCAATGAATATTGGTTCCTTCCAAACTACTTCTCTTAGCACCAAATGAACCTTCTCACAGACGTGGGTGTGATGAGAAAAGGATTTGGTCAATAACCTCTCAAGGATGTAACAATGGAGATGAAGAAAGTAGAGGAATTTGTAGAGTTTCTTAGATGAAGATTGGGGACGAGGCAATCTTGTTTTGCTCTAGAGTTTCTCTCACAAAAATTCTCTCTAGAAGCTCTCTACATTTCGTGGGAATGAGGGGTATTTATACTAGGATGATAATGGAATGTGAAACGTCAGTTTTTCCCAAATAGGGCATTCTGGCGACTTGACCTCACGACTGGGTTGAGTCGCAAGTTCAAGCCGCAAGCTAACGGCCTGGCCAGCCTGGGACTTTTGTCCTGTAGTGCAACAGCTGGCGCGACTCTTCAGCTTCTGACATGCTTGGCATGTGTGCAACTTCTGGCGACTTGCAAGCCGCGAGTCACCCGCGAGATCCAGTCGCGAGTCTCTGTTTTCTTTGCACAATCTTGAACATTTCTTCACACTTTTTCACTCACTACCCTTACAAGTTTCCCACCTAAATACAGGGTTACTAAGTGCTAAATTACAATCAAATTGGCACGGAATAAAGCCAACAAGATGGTTGATAAAATTCAACCTTACAATCTTCCCCTTTGGCTATTCAGTGACAAAACCCTAAAACAAACTCTAGACTTAACGCGTGAGTTGGGAACAGTTGGAAAACTCACTCACACCTAACTCTAGAATCTGTGAAGCTTTTGACCCATAAGAACAAGAACTCCTGAAACACAACAATACAATAAGTTCATTGTATGCAGAAAACTTGTAATGCATATGGAGCAAGCACAATGCGATCAAGCACATTGGAATAAAGCAATAAACTATGGCAAGACCAAAAACAGGTAATCACTACATACAAGTGATCACAATGCTCATTCACACTTGGAATGAACATCCGGACATGCAAGCTGACAAACACACGGCAAATCACTTGAATGGCCAACACTCAACCATTGCACAGTACATGAAATATATGCATCTAAGAAAAATCCTACATGGGCACAAGAGTGACAGTACTTAAAAAGAAATGCATAACATTTAGTTAGAAGTACTGATTTAACAAAGCACAAAGGCTGCATAAAGCAATGTACAAACCATAAAGCCTACACAGTGCATAAAAACAAACCCTAAAAGCTTACAAAAGCAATATGGGTACAAAACGTAAACTAAAACCTTAACAACCTACAAAAGTACCAAGTACAAACCAAAAGCATAAGGAAGATATGTTGAATAACATCATATTATATATACTGAATAACTACCACCAAAGATTCAAACTAACCAATAGTTGTGAGTTTTAGCCAATCAAACAACTAACACTACAGTGTTTCAAATTAGTAATAACAGCAGAAAACTAAAAAATATCAAAGCTATACACAAAACAACAAGTGATAAAGAAATCTCCCCCTCAAAACAAGCACTTCCCCTCAAGTGTATCCCCAAAAATTCTCCCCCTTTTTGACCAAAATGGCCAAAGGGTCAATGCTCCTGGCTGGTGTGGATACTGTCAAACTTAGCTGAAAGTACATCAAGTTGATCCTGCATTGCTGTAATCCTTTCAGTATGCTGATTTTCAACATCTCTGAGTCCATCAAGCCTCTCTAGGATGATCTGAAATGCATCAGGAGGTACAGCTGATGAAGTAGAAGCTTTGCTTCTCTTGGCTCTGCTTCTGGGTGTGGATACCTGTCCTGCAGCCTTAGCTTCAGTCTCCATTGGATCACCTTCTTGTTGGACATCCTCCTCTTCTTCACCTGGAAGACGACTTTGTATCCTTGTGAGAGTAAATTTGTTTATGGCCAATAGAGGAGTCATGGGACTGATATCTTGAGGGATTGCAACACCCTTTGCTCTGAAAATCCTCATAAGAAGACTTGGAAATATTAGCTTGGGCCTCGAGGTGGTTCTAGTCTCATCCACAATCGTATCATATTGTTATGAACAGAGTGCTGAATAGTTGAATTCGAGGTCAACCAATCCTCCAAGAACAGAGAAAAGAAATGATTGTAGAACTAGAGAGGAAATTAGAGAAAGGAATTGAGATTAGAATTGAAGAATTGGAATTAAGAATCAAGTTCTGGTTACAAGTTCCTCTCTTCCTAGCCTTTTAATACACTCTCCAAGCCTTGCTCTCTAACTGCCTAACGGCCACTCTAGCTGTCAACCAGCTGTCATTATTCTAACAAACTAAACTAACTCTTATTTGGTACAATCACTAATGCCAACTCAGCATATAATGCCAACTAAGTAATTACACTCAACACCACCTGATGCACCTCCTGATGCCCAGCTCATCAGCTACTCCTGCACCTCCTGATGCCCAGCTCATCAGCTACTCCTGCACCTCCTGATGCCCAGCTCATCAGCTACTCCTGCACCTGATGCACCTCATGAGCATCTCACCAGCACTTCCACATGCAGCATCACATATAGTAACATACACATAACTACCAACACCACACACCATCCCTTATTAACTAACATAGTCCACATTCTAACAATGTCCTCCCCTTCAAAACACCTTGCCCACAAGGTGTGGGAATTTCTGTTGCAGCCCAAAAAGACTCTCCCAAGTAGCATCCTCCTTACTCTCATCTTGCCACTGCACTAGCACCTGAGTGATAAGCCTACTCCTCAGCTGATGTGACCTGGTTGCTAAAACGGCCACTGGTTCAGGATTAGGAACCTGATCCACAGTCACAGCAAGTAAAGTAGGCCTAGGAACCACTAGAGCACCCAATTTAGCTTTGAGGTTGGAGACATGGAACACCGGATGAATTTGAGAACCTGCAGGCAAATCAAGCTTATAGGAAACCTCTCCCACTTTCTGCACAACCTGGTAAGGTCCATAAAAATGAGGGGCTAGCTTGCCAAATTTCTTGGACTGAATTGAGGACTGCTTGTAAGGTTGCAGTCTAAGATACACCCAATCCCCCACAGCAAAGGACCTATCCACCCTCTTCTTATCAGCAAACCACTTCATTCTTTCTTGTGCAGCCAACAAATTGTGCTTGAGTAATGAAAACAGTTGCTGCCTATCCTGCAGAACTGAATCAACAGCTGCAACCCTTGTAGTCCCTGGAACATAATCCACAAACTTAGGAGGAGGATATCCATACAGAGCTTCAAATGGAGTCAGCTTAAGAGAAGAATGGAAGTTAGTATTGAACCAAAACTCTGCCAAGGGAAGCCAGTCCACCCAAGCTTGAGGTTTGTCAGCCGCAAAAGCTCTCAAATAATGTTCCAAACTCTTGTTCACAACTTCAGTTTGGCCATCAGTTTGAGGGTGGTAAGAAGAGGACATAGCTAAACTAATACCTTGCAATTTCATTAGTTCAGACCAGAATTTAGAGGTGAATACTGGGTCTCTGTCACTTACAATGGTGGAAGGCAGTCCATGTAACTTAAAAACAAATTGCATGAACAACTGAGCTACCTTAGCAGCAGTGTAAGGATGAGCCAATGGAATGAAGTGAACATATTTGGTGAATCTGTCCACAACCACAAACACTACTGACTGTAACAACCCAGGTCTATCTGGAATGACCAAAGGCTGTAACAACCCAGCAGGAAAACAGGTTTCATTCTTCAACCTCTGACATACATCGCACTCCCTAACCAAAGTCTTCAAGTCTTTTCCCATTCCAGACCAATAGAAGTCCTTCTTAAGTCTATGGAAAGACTTTAAATATCCAGAATGTCCTCCTAAAGGACTATCATGTACTTGCTGCAAGACAAGAGTCTTCAAGGACTTGTTCGAACTTCCCAAGTATAGTCTACCCTTATAAAACAACAAGTCATTACAAAGTGTGAATCCCACTGGAACATTCTGCCCTGATTTAATGGCCTGCATTGTTGACTGAATGGCAGGATCAGTGGCATAACTTGCTTTGAGATCATCAAGCCAACTAGGAGTAGGAAAGGAGATAATGCATAGAGTACCAACTCCACTGCTATTAGCATCAAGATTCCCAGTAACTTCTCTTCTGGAAAGGGCATCAGCAACTAAGTTCTCCTTACCATGCTTATACTCAACTATAAAGGCATAACCAAGTAATTTGGTGATCCACTTTTGCTGAGCAGGTGTACCAATCTTTTGTTCCAGCAAGTATTTCAGACTTTGATGGTCTGTTTTGATTACAAAAGGTCTTCCAAGAAGGTAAGGCCTCCACTTCTTCACAGCAACCACTAAAGCAAACAATTCTTTTTCATAAGTGGAAAGATCAAGTGCCTTGCCCTTCAAAGCTTGACTGTGGAAAGCAATGGGCCTTTGGTTCTGCATCAAGACAGCACCCACTCCCACCCCAGATGCATCACATTCCACAACAAACGGTTTGCTGAAGTCAGGTAGAGCTAGCACAGGTGGACTAGACATAGCATCCTTAAGCAATTGAAATGCATGTGAAGCTGCAGGAGTCCATGTGAATGAATCTTTCCTTAGTAAGGCAGTCAAAGGGGCTGCGATTAGACCATACCCTTTCACAAACTTTCTATAGTAACCAGTCAAGCCCAAAAACCCTCTCAAAGCCTTTACATCATGAGGAATAGGCCACTGTTGCATGGCAACAGTTTTCCTTGGATCAGTTTTCACCCCTTCACCAGAAATCAAATGTCCTAAATATTCTACCTCTTTGCAAGCAAACACACACTTGGATTGTTTGGCATACAACTGATGCTGCAGCAAGGTTTCCAGCACCAATTTAAGATGACCAACATGAGCAGCCAAATCCTTACTATACACAAGTATGTCATCAAAAAATACCAAGACAAATTTCCTTAAGTAAGGTTTGAAAACTGAATTCATAAGTGACTGGAAAGTTGAGGGTGCATTGGTTAACCCAAATGGCATTACTAAGAACTCATAGTGACCCTCATGAGTCCTAAAGGCAGTCTTTGGAATGTCTTCCTCCTTCATCCTAATTTGGTGGTATCCGGATCTTAAATCTAACTTAGAAAACACAGTGGCACCAAAGAGTTCATCTAACAATTCATCAATGACAGGTATGGGATACTTATCTTTAATGGTCTCTTGATTCAAGGCTCTATAATCAATACACATCCTCCAAGAGCCATCAGCCTTCCTCACCAGAAGAACAGGTGAAGCAAATGGACTGCTACTATTTCGAATAAACCCCACTGACAACAGCTCCTTAACAATGTTCTCAATTTCATTTTTCTGATAATATGGATACCTGTAAGGTCTCTGAGATACAGCTTGAGTCCCCTCCTTCAATGTTATAGGATGTTCATGATCTCTTAAGGGAGGTAGACCTTCAGGAGTGGCAAAAACAGCTTTGTAATCCATTAACACAGCAGCAATAACTCCAGGAATTGGTAACTGTCCTTCTGCAGACAACAATTGAGACTGCAACTGAACTGAAATCTGGAGAATCAATCCCTTCTTCACTGATTGTTTCAAAAAAATATCACCATCTTGCAATTGTGAATTAGCACTCTTCAACCCTTGTAATTGAACATGCCTGTGACCATAAGAAAAACTCATGGTAAGCAATTTAAAATCCCACTGAATTACTCCCAAGGTTCCCAACCACTGAGTGCCCAAGACTAAATCACATCCCCCCATTGATAGCACATGTAAGTGTACCAAGAATATCTCCCCTTGCAACAAGATAGGTACTGCCTTACACACCCCCTGAGTTTTAATTACCTCACCATTAGCAACCTTAACTTCCAGAATTTGAGAAGTATCTATCTGGATATGTAACTGTGAAACTAGCACAGCATCAATGAAATTGTGAGTACTCCCTGAATCAATCAAGATCACAAAAGACTTCTGATTAATCTTCCCCATGACCCTCATCGTTCCTGAAGTAGGAGTGCCACTCAATGCATATAGAGTGATCTCTGCTTCATCTTGATCATCTCCAACCTGCCCCATCTGCTCTGCATATCTATTTCCCTCCAATTCAGTTAGGTGATCCCCAGCCTTGGAATTTTCTTGAGTAATTCCTACATAATCCAACAAGAATAACGTAGCACTTTTGCACTTATGGCCAGGAGCCCACTTTTCATCACAATTGTAACATAACCCTTTCTTCTTCCTTTCCTCCATTTGAGCAGGGGAAATTCTCTTAATAGGTAGCCTTGATTTAGACTCTAACATAGGAAGAACCTTTGGAGGAGCTCCCAGAATCGAAGGCTTTCCTTGATCCCCTTGAATCTTGGAAAACTTCCTGCAACTCCAATTGTATTCTTCCTGAATTTTTGCCAACCCAAAAGCCTCATTCAAGGACTTAGGACTCAGCATTCTTACAGGCAGCCTTATCTCATCTCTTAACCCGCTCAAAAAGCAGCTCAACTTGTGAGTAGCAGATAGACCTTTAATCCTGTTAGACAACATTTCAAACTGAGTTTTATACAGAGACACTGAAGCAGTTTGTCTCAACCTGGTCAATGTTTCCATGGGATCGTCATAAGCTGTGGCACCAAATCGAATGTGCAATGCCTGGACGAGTGACTCCCAATCCACAAAGAGACCTACCTCTTCACTATCTTGGAACCAGATCAAAGCCTCACCATCCATATGGAACGAAGCTAACATCAATTTCTCAGTAGCTGGTGTATTATAATACCTGAAATATTGATTGGCTTTGTAAATCCAACTAGCAGGGTCCTCTCCAAAGAACCTTGGAAATTCCAATCTCATTGGGCGAGTCATAGCCATTGTTGACGAGCTTGCATTCCTGTGTTCATCAATTGTTGGAAATTGAGCCACTCCACCTTGATCAGAACCACTTCTCTGCACCAGGATTGCTAATTGCTGATTCATCTCATTCATTGTACGTGTATGTACTCCTTGGACAACACGAATTTCTTGAATTTCTTTATCATGATGGCTCCGCATTTCTTGAATTTCCTTATCATGATGATCACTTGAAGTTCTCAGTAAAGCTATAGCCTCCTGAATTGCAGCAGTAGTTGAACGTGTTTCTGCCATAGCCGAGGAAAGTCTTGCTCTGATACCAAATGTTATGAACAGAGTGCTGAATAGTTGAATTCGAGGTCAACCAATCCTCCAAGAACAGAGAAAAGAAATGATTGTAGAACTAGAGAGGAAATTAGAGAAAGGAATTGAGATTAGAATTGAAGAATTGGAATTAAGAATCAAGTTCTGGTTACAAGTTCCTCTCTTCCTAGCCTTTTAATACACTCTCCAAGCCTTGCTCTCTAACTGCCCAACGGCCACTCTAGCTGTCAACCAACTGTCATTATTCTAACAAACTAACTAACTCTTATTTGGGTACAATCACTAATGCCAACTCAGCATATAATGCCAACTAAGTAATTACACTCAACACCACCTGATGCACCTCCTGATGCCCAGCTCATCAGCTACTCCTGCACCTGATGCACCTCATGAGCATCTCACCAGCACTTCCACATGCAGCATCACATATAGTAACATACACATAACTACCAACACCACACACCATCCCTTATTAACTAACATAGTCCACATTCTAACACATATATGTGAGAACTTATATCAATGAAAGTTTTCTCCTTGAGCTCCATGAGGAAGATAGCTCTGGCATTTGTAAGAGTGGTCATCTTTCTTATAAGATACAAGTTAAACATCATGATAGTGGTCAGACACCTCAATTCAACAGAAAAGTCAGTAGTGTTGAGACATTTCTTTTCTTTAACACCACCAAGTCGAGACTGGACGACGTCCAAAGATAGTTTCCTGTCTTTGTAATTTGTGAACTCATATTCCTCTAAACCTTCAAGACCTAGCACTTCATCAATGTCATGTGCATCTATGGTGAATTCCTTTCTTCTCACCCAACAACTCAACTCCTCCTCCCTTATCACAGCATTGGCATAGAATTCTCTGATGAGAGGCTCACAGACAGGAGGTAGGTCACTCAACAATTTTTCCCAACCTCTACCCTCAAAGCAACTTAGAATAAAGGTATCTTTCAAATCTCTTAGGTCAACAAATATTTCCTGAATGATGGTTCCGTTCAAGAAAAAATCCCTATATCTCTCAAAGTGTTGAACTTACCTAAATAGGTTAGGATCCATTTTCAGCCTTTTATCAGATTTCTTAGCAACAGTCTTCTTCTTTGTAGGGGATGAGACTAACTGTAAACAAACAGAAAGGGCCACAACAAGACATAGCACAGTATGTGGAAATACACATAGATTAGTAACAAGTTAGTTGCAAAGAGAATAACAGAGTATTAGGACAACACAAAATGATCAAACATGGTTGAGCACCAAGAGAGGATACCACAAATTATAACACAACAACACAAACACATAAAGCAATGGAAACCATAAGCAAATGTCAATGAGACATGCCTTAATGACTATGAAAATTGCAAGATAACAGCTTAAGGCAGAACCCCACACATGACAAGATAAAAAGATAGACACATAGCAATAAGAGTCAAACAAACCCAAAGTTTCAGACAAACTGAAACACCCAGACACAAAATCAGAGAAGATACCAAAACCCATAGACCCAAAGATTGTAAAATCTATCAAACACAAAGGTTTAGAACAACGACAAGTATAATGACAAAAAAACATTAGCAACAAAAACGATCAACCCCAAACAATCAACCACAACAATTTAAGCAAAACCATGTTCGAACCCCTCAAAATACAAACCAACATCACAACACCTAGATTCAAGAGAACAACAATGAAATCATGAAGTATGAAGTGAAGACAAGAAAACCCATACCTTTTTCTTGGTGTTTGATGAAGACATGATGCAAAAGTGAAGGCTTTTTCAGAAATACACGGAGTGTTTGTGAGAGAGAAATGGGGAAGACAATGAACAGTCACTGAAATTCGACGGAAAAATTGAGAAACAATTTTAACAACTGTCTTTAAAAAGCAAAACACGCGTTTTTCGCGACTGGATTAAGTTGCCAGTCAATTGCCAGGTTAAGCCACGAAACATTGTAAAACCATGATTTTCAAAAAAAATCTTCTAAGTGTTTTTCACAACTAGAAGGTCTACCCGCGAGATAGTCGCGAGATGAGCCGCGAAAATCTTTAAGTACTCCTCGCGACTGGACCTTCCACCCGCATACAAGTCGCCACATTGAGCCGCGAAAATCATAAAAACTCAAATTTTTGAAAAATTTTCTAAGTATTTTTCGCAACTGAGACCTTGACTCGCCAGTGACCCGCGAAAATCTCGGAGTGAGCTTCGCGACTAGACCTACCCGCGACTGAGTCACCAAAACAGGGCAACACTGTTTTTGAAATTTTTGACATTTTTGTAAAAACAAAAACACTTTCCAAAAACAAACTAAAACACTCAAAAATCTTTTTGTGTTTGATCAACAAAAATTGAGCTTGTGAAAACACATTTAAACAAGTACAATC
Source organism: Quercus aquifolioides (assembly GCA_019022515.1). NCBI lineage: Eukaryota > Viridiplantae > Streptophyta > Magnoliopsida > Fagales > Fagaceae > Quercus > Quercus aquifolioides. The sequence goes on along the minus strand of CM032332.1, from coordinate 28,141,162 downwards.
ACACAAATGAGTATGGCATTTCTTGAACATAGACTTGTGTGTTGTGTGTGGATATCAAAAATGAGATAGTCCTTAGTCTAATGTGAAGCTTCAATGATCAATTCAATCAAGGCATACACAACTAGCACTAGGTAATGTGACCCATCTCAATTATAGAAGTATGCATATATGACTTCCCACATAAACTTGAGTACAACTCATTGAAGCTTTTCATTTGGCTCCATTTTTAACATAACATTTGATCTTTTTGAATTAACAAATCTCATTGTGAGATTGATGCCTGAAATTTTTAATATTTCAATTTGATGGTTAGCCTTTGGCGTTTTGGGCATCATATAATTTATTTTGGTCGCTTTCCCTTTTTCCTAGTCAAATACTAGTATGTGCGACAGGCTTTTGCAGCTCAATATCTCTTTTCATTTGGAGATTTACATTTGGTGAGCTCTTTGAGTAAAGCAATAAAATAAAAATGGGAAGATATATAGGCACAAGTCTATGCATGTCTCAAAATCAACAAAACTATTCACTAATCATTCATGACAAGATTGAAGATCTATTTACAACAGTCACATAGATTTCAGAATTTCTTCCACAATGATATGAGTGCATAAGATACAAGCTAAGCTCGTTAAATGCACAAAGCCATTAGTACAAATGTACAAGACAAAACTTGCTTTGAGATAAGACTCAACAAAACTGATCAAACTTTTTGGATTTTCTACTTTTTATGTGGTTTTTGGATTTTTGACACAAAAGCAGTAAAAGATTGATAAAAAACAACATAAATAACAATGTAAACACATTTGAACCAAAAACAAACATACAAACAAAATGACAACTTAAAAACTTGCAAGAAGCATACAACCAAGCATATTCACAAACATGGGAAGTATTAATGCATGGACATGTTGCAATGCTTATGCATGAGTACCCTTCGTCACCCACACGTCACGTGCGTTTGGGGTGATATCCTTAACGGATTGGGTACGAGAATTAGGACTTTCAAACCTTCTTGTGAAACTTTCCAAGCAATTTGTGAAGGCACATATCATCTTCATAACGTCCATCATTTCTGGATCACGGTTTTGACTTCTTGGTTGCTCACCACCCCAAGACCTCTCGTCATCTCTCCTTCCTCTTGATCGAGGAGCGCTTGCATTGTTCAATGCTCTCAGCTTGTGACAGTTGGGTCTAGTATGTCCTTGCAATCCGCAATAGTGACAAAGATAGTTCATTCTAGGACCCTGGAAGTGATCCTGGAAGTGATCTTCCTCTAGCTCCAAATCTGGCTTCTGATTGATTACGGGACTTGTTAACCACCCGTTGATCATTCACATTCTTCTTCCTCTCAGTCTTAATTTTCTCAAGAATAGGCTTATCCACAGCCGTCTCTTTGGCCTTTACAAACTTCACTTCTTTGATAACATTGGCTGATGAGCTATTCCCTCCGGTATATCCCAACCTGGACTTGTCTGAGTTTTGTTTTTGAGATGAAATAACATCATCTAACTTCTTAGAAGAGACCCTATCTATCTTGGCATGAGCTTGCACTACCTCTTGCTCAAGAAATCTTACTTTTGTGTAAGCTTCTAATAACTCACCATTAAGTGCTTCAATCTCATACTTTGCCTCCTTTTATCTTACCAGCAGACTTTTGTAATCTTCCTCAGCTCTCTTCATCTTCTTCACAGCCGCCTTTGCCACCTTTGTATACTCACCTGATTTCTCAAGAAGTAAGGCGTAATTCTTTTGAAGACTAGATGTATCTTCATCTTCTTCAGCCTTTGATTCTTCAACAATCCCAATAGACTCCAAATCAGAATGTTCGCCAAGCTCCTTCACAAGTGAACTCAAATCATCCAAGGATTCCACATGTGCAATGGTCATGAATGCGTAGTAATTTCCTTCTCCGACACAGCTATCTTCAGAGTCAGAATTTGATGAATCAGTATCACTCAAGGTAGTGGCATAGACCTTTCCTTTTGACTTCAAATAATTGGGACATTCCTTTTTTAAGTGTCCATATCCATTACACTCGAAACATGTAATTCCTTGAGAGGATTGGGAATCTCTATCATCTTTCCTTCGGAATTCTTTCTTTTCCCTCCCGGAACTCTGAAATTTTCCTTTGTCACCAAATTTCCCACCATTCTTGAGTTTCAAGAATTTTCAGAAGTTCTTTACAAGGTACGCCACATCTTTATCTACTGCATCCTCTTCCGAAGAGTCATGATATACCACTCTCTCATCAATTGTTTTAAGAGCAAGAGATTTGCTCTTCTTCTGCGTGGGCAGTGACAATTTGTACGTCTGCAGTGAACCGACCAGCTCTTGAACTTTAATGTCATCAAGATTCTTGCTCTCTTCAATAGCCGTTACTTTGGCACGAAAACTTTCTGGTAACGACTGAAGGATCTTCCTTACAACTTTAGAATCCTCCGTCTTTTCCCCAAAATTAAATTTGCTGACAACCACCTCGTTCAACTTATTGTAAAATGAAGCAAAGGACTCATCCTCACTCATCTTTAGCTCCTCAAAGCGAGTGGTCAACATCTGTAATTTGGTGTCTTTCACCTTCTTAGTCCCTTTATAAGTTGTCTCCAGAATTTCCCGTGCTTCCATAGCAACTGTGATAAGTGAAATCCTGTGAAATTCTTCTGGAGAGACACCACAAGAAATAACATTCAATACTTTACTGTTAGCATTAGCCGCTGCAAGAGCTGCCTTATCCTAAGTGGATTTGGCAGCCTCCGGCCTAGTCCAACCAACCTCAACAGCATCCCACACAACATCATCAATAGAACACAAAAACGCCCTCATGCGAACTTTCCAAAATGCATAATTATTACCATAAAAAAATGGTGGTACATTAAGAGATTGAGACCTATCCATCTCAATAAGGGGTCAAGGATCACACTTAGGTATTAAAACCACAGCAAGTGTACCCGCTCTAATACCAATTGAAAGTTCAAATAGCGTTGAAAACACTATGAACGTTTAGACCCCCAATTACAAAATTACCAATTCAAGCTTTATATCAAACAATGTATGTGCGGAAAATGATAACAAGCTTATAATAGAATTGATAAACAATCTAAACCATAAATATTCACAATCACAGCAGTAATTAAATGGTAAAGATAAAGGGAAGAGAGATGCAAATACAAGGACAACACGCGATGTTATCGAAGAGGAAACCGAAGCCATCGGCGTAAAACCTCTCCGCCGCCCTCCAAGCGGTCAATAATCCACTAGAAAATGTAGTTGTGATACATGAACAACAATAAACCCTCCAAGCCTAATCTACCCAGGTACCTAAGCCCTCCAAGCTTCTTGCTTCAACGAGGTTGTGCTGAACCTTTTTCTTTTCTAGCTTACTGGATTCCGCTACTAAACCATAGCATCAACCAATGAATATTGGTTCTTTCCAAACTGCTTCCCTTAGCACCAAATGAACATTCTCACAGACGTGGGTGTGATGAGAAAAGGATTTGTCAAGGATATAACAATGGAGAGGAAGAGAGTAGAGGAATTTGTAGAGTTTTTTAGATGAAGATTGGGGATGAGGCAATCTTGTTTTTCTCTAGAGTTTCTCTCACAAAAATTCTCTCTAGAAGCTCTCTATATTTCGTGGGAATGAGGGGTATTTATACTAGGAAGAGAATGGAATGTGAAACGTCAGTTTTTCCCAAACAGGGCATTCTGGCAACTTGACCTCGTGACTGGGTTGAGTCACAAGTTCAAGCCACGAGCTAACGGTCTGGCCAGCCTGGGACTTTTGTCCTGTAGTGCAACAGCTGGCGCGACTCTTCAGCTTCTGACATGCTTGGCACGTGTGCAACTTTTGGCGACTTGCAAGCCACGAGTCACCCGCGAGATCCAATCGCGAGTCTCTATTTTTTTTGCACAATCTTGAGCATTTCTTCACACTTTCTCATTCACTACCCTTACAAGTTTTCCACCTAAATACAGAGTTACTAAGTGCTAAATTACAAGCAAATTGGCACGGAATAAAGCCAACAAGATGGTTGATAAAATTCAACCTTACATAAGTAAACCTCAAAAATCAACACAATTGTTACTGCATATAAATGTTCTATTGGAGGAAAATTCATTTTGTGGTCAATTACATGCACAGGGATTAAGAAAATTTGCAACTCAGAACTTTAAAATTCGTAAAGAAAATGCTAAAACTACAACTTCTGCCACAATTTTTATCATAACTTGCCCACGTGGCAAGTTATAAGCGTGGGCAAGTTACAAGTGGTGAAGTAAAAGTAGTGGGTTCATATGAGTCCACAAATCCGCCACTCACAACTTTACACGTGGATAAGTTGTGATCTTAGCATTAAAACACCATACATAACTAAAAAACATAGTAGACACCATCCATAACTAAAAAAAACAAAATATCCATTACTGTAGTAGCAAATTCTCTTGCACAAGCTGAGCCATACCTAAGAATAGAGTAACCAAAGTAGAACAGACTCAACTATCAGTATGAGCTATCAGGATGATTATCAAAAAGTAATACCTTTTTTTTCTGCAAGAAACACCCATTTTTTTCTAGTAGCCTATCATAAACTAAACAACACTATTTAAAATGAAACAGCAAAATTACTAGTAAACATCACGTTCAGAAATCTAAAGCTTAACAAGGGCCAAGTGGACAATTTGGTTGACTTTGAAGGACCAAAGCTGTATGATGTTATCAGCTTCAAGTCCATTGTCAGCTACAACCTTTTGCCACCCAGAGCTGAGCATGTAGGACTTGCTGCTACCCAACTTCCACTTCTTCAAAACGATTGTTGATTCTGCAAGGCTGGGCTCTATCAAGGGGACTTCCATTCCTTTGTAATTGATTCTATTTGCTTCCCTTTGCCCCAGAATGGTATGGTCCTCTTTACTGAGAAAGCCAATCCTCACCTGACCCTTTGGTATGGAAAGGCGAGCAAAGTATGGCCTAATATCGGTTTTGGACAATCGTTTCTGGATAACAAGCTTCAAATCTTGGCCGTTAAGCCCATTGATTTTGTCCTGGAATTGGGTGGGCAAGCAAGGTGGTGGGTGAGGACCAGCTTGCTGAGTGACTCTGGGTCTGGGTTTGATCCGCTGCCTCTTGGGTTTAGGTGGCTTTTCTTTAGATAGCACAGAATCAGATTGGTTTGGACTGGTAATGAGTGAAGCAACATGAGCAAGCACAGACAAACCCTCAAACTTGTGATGATGATGATATTTGTTGGGAGACCCCTTAGCTTTATCTTTCCATCGTTGGCTGTAAACCTGCAAGCAAAGTATGAAAAATACTTAAGTTCCTCGTAAATTATGATGTGAATAAATACATAGTAAATCTTATGCTAACCATTAAACATTTATATTAGAATAAGAAGCACGGAAACTTTAAAATTTTGGCTCTTTTGATAGTCTGTAAGTTAAATTTAGGCTTCAACTTTACTTGTTTGTTAAACAAACAAATATAAACAAGTGCTTCATGAGTGGAGCTCAAGCTTTTTATCCATCACAGTAGTAAAAGTAAAACTCACAAGGGAAGGCTTTGATCTTCGTCTGTGAGCACCCCAAGTGGATTTGAAGAGAAACTTAGTACGAAACTCACAGACGATAATTGGCTTGTCCATGCCAATTGAGAAATTTGAGAAACAGAGACGTAGAAAGCAATGAGAAAGGGAGAACAAAGCAGCAAGAGAGAAACTAGAGGAAAAAAAAGGGATTGCTTAGTCGGTTGGTGTGAGAAAAACCATGGTCTGAGCCTCTTTTTAAAGAGCTTGACAGCATCATTCATATTTGATGAGATATACATGAGATTCCTTAGAAAAAGGAATCTATCTCTTACTGTCAAAAAATAGAAAAGAAAAAGGAAAACAAATATATCAAGTGAGTCCCACATCGAACATACTAAGCTCTATTAATAACTATAAAAGATTTCAATTGGGAGCTATGACCAAGTAGATGTCGAGGAATACAATAGAAAATGCTGAAAAGTTTGCCATGTAACGTGTTTCTATTGGCCAGAAATTGGCCATTGATCAAATTCCATATGATAATGATATGTGCCAAATTTACATATATTGGCCAGAAATGGCCATTGACTCCATATGATAACCCCATAGGATAATGATGTGTGGTGGGTGGCAAATTTACATATATTGGCCAGAAATGGCCATTGACCACCAAATTCCATATGATAATGATGTGTGGCAAATTTACATATGATAAGATGTGATGTGTGTTGGCAAATTTACATATGATAAGATGTGATGTGTGTTGAGAAATAATAATCCATGTGTGTTTCAATCCCATGGTACAAGAATGAAGATTTTCAATCGGGAGCAAATAATAATCATCCATATATATATATATAAAGCGGAGACCTCATGCAAGAGTGCATGAAGTCCTGCCATGTGGCTCTTTAATCTTGCATTTAACATTTTTAACCTCTTTTCATTAAATTGTTTTTACTGCTACCCCAAAAATCATATTAACCTATTTTTACAGTTATATAAAAGATGGGACAGTGTTAATACATGGGCCATTGTCAGCCTCAATTAAATGGAAAATGAGGAAACTATAAAGACAAAGGCTTTTAGCATTTACTGAAATCCCATCGTGTTGTGCAACTTAGCTGTCATTTCTCCTTCTACAAAATTTAGTAGTTTCATATTGCCAACCTCTTGGTATTCTTCATAAAATGGTTGTTCTTACGTTCCAATTTTCTTTGCCATTAATATATCCAACTTCAGTTACTATCCCTCTTTCTCGCCTCTTATCTTCATCAAAGTTAAACCCCTCAAATGAGATTGCCAAAAAAAAGGCATGTTAGGTTCTAAGGTCTTAGGATTTTATGTATTTAGAACTCTAATTTGTAATGTTGGCAAACCATGATCAAAACATTGTATTTAGTCTTGTTTAGGCTTGCTCAAAGTTGGTTTATTATTGTACAGTTGGAATCGAGTGGCTGCAGGATTACTTGGGACTTTTGGCCTGGCTCGATCGATCGAAGATTAGACTCGATCGATCGAAAATCGCACAGGTTGAATTTTCTGCAGAATTTCCAACTCAGCCCTACTTCATTAAACGTTTAGGGTTTTATGTTTTTACCCTAGGTATATAAACAAAACCCTAGCCACGTTTTTGATGTTGTCCATATTGTTATTGTTGCTCATATTTTCTGTTTTGTGTAAATCTCTTGTGAGATCTTAGAGGAGCTTTCCTTTACACAAAGTTTAGGGTTTTCAAGGTAGAGATGATTTCAACATCTTGAAGATCAACTTAGTTGCAACCATTGGAACTTAAAAGAAAAACAAGCGGGGAGCTTGTAGCTGATTGAAGAATTCAAGAAAGAAGTAGTCCGTGGATTCGGAGCCTGCGCGTGGTCGTGTCAGGAAGTTCGTACTGGTGGGTAGCATTAGGAAGTCGAGCGGGGAGCTTGTAGTCCTTCTGTAAGAACTTCAATTCTTTCATAGTGAATTCTTGTTTGCCTTGAGGATCGGTGGGTCAAATCCTCCCTAGGTTTTTACCGTGTGGTTTCCTGGGTGATCATATCTTGTGTTCTTTATTATTTCCGCTGCTTTATTTGTTTTATATACATGATATGATTATTTGATTGTTTTAACCTAGAATTGCTTAATTTGACTAAGTAACAACTTGGCTAATTAATCTAGGCTACACAATCTGGTTGTTTAAGGGGTCTAAATAACCTATCAAGTGGTATCAGAGCGGGTAGCTCTTTGTGTTTGAGATATTTAATCTCTGAGCTGATCCTTGACCCCTGTTGTCATGGAGCATGGACACTCTTTGTTTGTTCCTCCTCATTTTGATGGGAACAACTATGCTTATTGGAAAGTAAGGATGAAAGCATTCCTGAAATCCATTGATGAAAGGGTTTGGAATTCCGTTGAATACGGATGGGTGAAACCCGCTACTCCTGTGAGTGAGTGGCAAACTTCTGAAAAAGAAGCAGCAAGCTTCAATAGCAAAGCTATGAATGCTATCTTTAATGCTGTTTCTATGGAGAAATTTAAGAGGATCTCTAATGTTGAGGTTGCTCATGTTGCATGGAAAATCCTCCAAACTGTGCATGAAGGCACAAAGGCTGTTAAGATTAATAAATTGCAACAATTGACTTCTAGATTCGAAAGCATTAGAATGTCTGATGATGAATCTTTTGATGAATTCTATGCTAAATTAAATGATATTGTCAATTCTGCTTTTAATTTGGGTGAAATCTATGATCAACCTAAAATTGTTAGGAAGATTCTTAGATCTTTAATTGAAGATTTTAGACCCAAAGTGACTGCCATCACTGAAAGCAAGGATGTGGACTCCATCCCTGTTGATGAGCTTGTAGGATCTCTTCAATCCTATGAGTCTGACCTACCTAAAGTAAACAAATCCAAATCAATGGCTCTTAAGTCAGTTGATGATGTTGAGGGTGGTGGATTTGATGATGAGCTCTCTGCTACAGAGATTGCCTATCTTGCCAAAAACTTTAAGAACTTTCTGAGGAATACAAATAGAAAGGCAAGAGGGACTTACACTGCTGAACCTAGAAATTTTAGGAAGAATGATCCCATTAAGGTTAACAATTTTGAAAAACCTAGAGAAAATTTTGGTCAATCTTCTAATAACTCTTTGGGTCCTCAGTGTTTTGGCTGTCAAGGGTATGGTCATGTGAAATCTGAATGTCCTACATTCTTGAGGAATAAGGGTAAAGCTATGGCTGTAACCCTTAGTGATAATGAGGTTTCTGATGATGAGTCCGGTGGGGACGAGGATGGAAACTTCATTGCTTTCACGGCTACTGCTATAGTCAATGAAAGCATATCTGCTGAGGAGAACCCTTCTGATGGGGAACTCTCTGAAGATGCAGATCTTCAAGAGGCCTATAACAAACTTTGCAAAATTGCTGCAAAGGATGCTATGAAAGTTGAACTTGGCCTAAAGAAAATTGATTCTCTTGAGCTTGAAAAGAGAAATTTGCTTGTTAAACTGTTTGATGCTAATGAGCTTTTGAATAATGTTAAATCTGAGAACATGCTTTTGCTTGATAAAGTTAGAACTTTGGAACATGATTTATCTGTTGCTAGATCTGCTAGTTCTAAACTTGATCACATGCTGAATGTTCAAAAGTCTCCTGCTGATAAAACTGGGTTAGGATATGTTGAAAGCATTTTTGATTCTGGACCACATTCCACTACTTTTGTTCCTTCTTCTTCTTCTGAACCTTCTGTGAGTGAGGTTGTGAGTGAAACTGTCAAACCACCTGTGAGTGAGATAGTTAAACCCGTAGAAGTTTCACCACCTAAGAAGATTAGGGTAGACTTAAGAGAATCTAAACCTAAGGAGCCTACCAAATCTAAGGACAAGATGCATGGTAAACCTGCTTGGGTTTGTCATTATTGTGGTAAGTCTGGACACATTCGTCCTAACTGTTACAAGCTTCAAGCTGATAAGAGAGCAACTAAACCAAAAGTGCCTGTGCCTCAAACACATGATCCTATGGCATTAATTGGTGAATTGGTAAAGGTGTTAAACCTTTATTTCAATCCTGGAGTTGGGAATCACTCGAATATGAATAAGAACTCCAATGCTCGTGGTGCATCTAAAAAGTTTTGGATGCAAAAGACTCGAACTAACTAAGTCTTTCTGACATGGTCCTTGTGCTTAATTGCTCTATTCTTTGGTGACCATTGTTCTTTGGTTTGTGTCTTTTTATTGTTTTTGTTCTAGGACTTGCATTGCATTACATTCATGCATTTCATTCTAGGATTTATTTGTTTTCCTTTAAAAAAAAAAAAAAAGGGAAAAGTGAAAGCAAAAATTATGTTAGACACTACTTTTCTTGATTTTTGAAAAACAAGGTTGGTCTATCTTTTGACACATGTCATGTTTTGTGTACCTTGTTTAACTTTGATGAGCTTAAATATTGCACTTGACTAGTTAAAGCTTTGTAGTGCATGTTGTGTGGGAAAGATGTTTGTGGTTATTAATCACTTTGTCTTGATCTTGAAGTCACATGTTATTTGACTGTCGGACTTGATCCTTTTGAGAAAGGCATAAATAACCATCTCACCACTGTTCACTAGTCAATCATGAACACCTTAGTGCATATCATAAGATTTTGTGCTCGAGAAAGTGTAGCACATGCACAAAAAGAACATAAGGTGTAGCCTCTTTAAATGCTTAATGCTTAAAACTGGTGTGTACTATTAGGCTTGATGCCAATTCACTTAATTCAAACCGGTGTGTACTATTAGGCTTGATGCCATTTCACATAATCTAATCTGGTGTGTACTATTAGGCTTTATGCCAAATTTCACCTAAATAATGGGGCAAAAATACAAGAAACTTACATGATTGCAAGCTTTTGTTCTAGGAGATGTGGGAGTTATAGGATGTAACTCTTTAGGTGATAGTCTCTTTTAAATTCTATGTGATGAATTGTGTAGACTTTGTGTTTGATTGCTATTCACATATCACCTCACATGTATCTCAAGTTTTTGCTAGTATCACACACTACACAAGTTACTCTTTGTTAAACACTGTACATGCTAGTGTGTGTGTTTTTGGTCTGACCAACCAAGTTTGAAATTATCTTGAGATTTGTGTACAACATATTTGTTGTTTGAGAATATTCAAAGGAAGAATGATTGAAACTTGTTTTTGAGAAAATTGGGGTTTAAAATTTTGGGTTTTTGAAAAATCATTCCATCTCATACTCATGCATTTTATTTCTGTATTTTAATGCTTTGAGGAGTTGTTTTTTCAAAATTTAGTTTGTCTTTCAAAACTGTGATTTTTCTCAAAATTTAGTGAGCCTCTGCCCATTTCGATCGATCCAGCCTGATTTTCGATCAATCGAAAAAGTGCTTTCATTTGTCTCAAAATGACTGTGTGTTTCGATCGATCGAATCTGATTTTCGATCAATCGAAAAAGTGCTTTCATTTGTCTCAAAATGACTGTGTGTTTCGATCAATCGAATCTGATTTTCGATCGATCGAACATCGTGAAAAAGCTTTTTAAAAGGCACTTTTCTGACTTTTTCAAAGTTCCTATTTCAAAACCTTTTCAAAGTCTTTTCCTCTCTCCGTGTTGGCAAGCTCTATTCAGAAGATTTTTGTCGTTTTCCTCCGTTCTTTTTGCAAAATCTCTCTCTCCTCAAGTTGGTAAGACACTTGTACCCTTCCTTTTGAATTTATTTTCAAGTTTACATGCATATTTTCATGCATTTGAGGGTAATTTTCGGAATATGCAAAATTTGGATTTTCTGTTGATTCAAGCCTTAATTTATGAAATTGATCATTGGGTTTTTGTGGGGACACTTCATTAACATGATTCTTACCTGTTAATTTGATCAAATTTGAGTTTGGTGAAAAATTGAAAAATCTAGGGCTTGTTCTTGATCCGAATTTGGGGCTTTTGTTAAATTGAGATGATTTTGATGAAATTGACTTGTTGTGTAGTTGTAATTAAGCATTATAATCTATGTAATGTGTTTTATAATGCTCAATTCATCTTTTTGGTATAAAATTTCAACAAGTGGTTTTCAATTTTTGGGATTTTTGATAAAAATTCCATGTTCAAGCCAATTTTGTCAATTCAATCTCAATTGAACTTATTTGTTTACTGCATTAGATCATGCATCACAACATTATTAATGTTCATGCATCATATAGATTTTTGTTCTATATTTTTTATTGTGCTAATTTGCAGTCTGCCCTTGGTTATGTTTTCTCTTGTTCTTTTGGTTTTTCCTTTGTGTCTCTGTCCTTTCCTTAGCACTATGCCTAGGAAAACTAGAGCCCGTAGGAATGTTCCCTCACCTTCTCCTTCACCCCCTCCATCCTATGATCGTGAGAAGTTTTCGAGTGAGAAAAACCAAGAGATTTATGAGAAGCTGAATGTTAGGAGAAAAATTTGGGCTGAGCGTTCTGTTCACTTAGATGAACTTGATCCTGCCATTAGGGCAAACTTTGAGCGTAGGGGCTGGTTACCCTTGGTGGATGTTTCTGATCCTCCTCCACCTTCTGCCTTGATTAGAGAGTTCTATTCGAACATCTCTATCCGCATCTATGATTCCAACACTCTAGTCAAGAGTTGGATACGAGGCGTAGAGTACACCCTTACTCCTACGGTAGTGGCTGATGCTCTAGGGGTACCATTGGTTCGACATCCTGTCTATCCATATGATGTGTCTCCCGAGATTAGTGATGTCTTGTCTTACATCACTGGGACTACTGTCCAATGGGGTTCTAATCCTCGGATCACCTCTGCTGAGCTCTCTGGGTTACACTATCTTTTCTTTAGGATAGCGTGTCATTCTATCTGGCCCATTTCCCATGTTCACACCATTCCTCTTGAGAGGTGTGTATTTCTGTACGCTCTGGTTACTGATGCTCCTATTAGTTTTCCCCATCTTTTTCTTCGTTCTTTGAACGATGTTTATAGGAGTTCTTCATCTGCTCATGCTCTTGTTCATCCTATTTTCATTCATAGGATTCTCCTTCATCTTGATCTTGGTGGCTTCCCTTACTCTGAGCCCGTTCATGTTATTGCTCCTATAGGTGCGTCTTTTCTTAGACAAAGGGCTGCTCATCTTCGAGCTGGTTCTAAACACCCTAGGTCTGAGCCCTCATGTAGCGCACCTCCTCCTTCTTCTTCTGCAGGTCTTGCTGGTGAGGATGTTACTGATCCAGTTGGTGATGATGCTGCTGCTGCTGATGTTCCTCCACCTCCTTCGGCCGACTTCGATGTTCGTCGTACTTTGGAGACTGTCATGACCGTTCAGACGGCTCATGGACAGATTTTGGTGGACTTGCTAGATGAGTTTCGTGCTCTACGAGCTGACTTGGCGCGTCTTCATTCACCCTCACCACCTCCTTTTGATGGCGACTTGTGATTGCTCTTTGGCATTCCGTCACAAAAAGGGGGAGTGGTATTTTTGACTTGTAGAGGGGTTTTTGTAGTTAGGGGGAGACTTTTTGTTTTGAGGAGCTTGTGGAGTTTTTTAGATTGTATCTAGGTGCTTCACTTTGTATATCATTTTTGGGGATATTCATGTTAGGGGGAGTAACATTGATTGATATACATGTTATATTCATTGATTCTTGTTGCTTTATGATTCACTGCTTATTGATTTATATTTATGAGTTGATCATTCATATATGTCTTTATTTTGTGTTGTGTGAATCTTACAAGAATGTTATACCTGTTGTTTTACTCTTTTCTGTCACACATGCGTTTATGCGTTTGTTGAGTATTTCAGGAATATACAGGTTGATTCAACTAAAGCTGCTGTCTACACTTGCAACTAATGGATAGTAGTTAGGCTGAATTTGATTTTATGAGCATTACTTTTGTAAAGGGCTTTTACTTGTAAAACTTTGAGCTTTTAATTATGGTTTTGTCACGGATTGCCAAAGGGGGAGTTTGTTAGGTTCTAAGGTCTTAGGATTTTATGTATTTAGAACTCTAATTTGTAATGTTGGCAAACCATGATCAAAACATTGTATTTAGTCTTGTTTAGGCTTGCTCAAAGTTGGTTTATTATTGTACAGTTGGAATCGAGTGGCTGCAGAAGTACTTGGGACTTTTGGCCTGGCTCGATCGATCGAAGATTAGACTCGATCGATCGAAAATCGCACAGGTTGAATTTTCTGCAGAATTTCCAACTCAGCCCTACTTCATTAAACGTTTAGGGTTTTATGTTTTTACCCTAGGTATATAAACAAAACCCTAGCCACGTTTTTGATGTTGTCCATATTGTTATTGTTGCTCATATTTTCTGTTTTGTGTAAATCTCTTGTGAGATCTTAGAGGAGCTTTCCTTTACACAAAGCTTAGGGTTTTCAAGGTAGAGATGATTTCAACATCTTGAAGATCAACTTAGTTGCAACCATTGGAACTTAAAAGAAAAACAAGCGGGGAGCTTGTAGCTGATTGAAGAATTCAAGAAAGAAGTAGTCCGTGGATTCGGAGCCTGCGCGTGGTCGTGTCAGGAAGTTCGTACTGGTGGGTAGCATTAGGAAGTCGAGCGGGGAGCTTGTAGTCCTTCTGTAAGAACTTCAATTCTTTCATAGTGAATTCTTGTTTGCCTTGAGGATCAGTGGGTCAAATCCTCCCCAGGTTTTTACCGTGTGGTTTCCTGGGTGATCATATCTTGTGTTCTTTATTATTTCCGCTGCTTTATTTGTTTTATATACATGATATGATTATTTGATTGTTTTAACCTAGAATTGCTTAATTTGACTAAGTAACAACTTGGCTAATTAATCTAGGCTACGCAATCTGGTTGTTTAAGGGGTCTAAATAACCTGTCAAGGCAGATAATGACTACTCAAGAAGAAAGAGAACAAGAACTTAACGGCTAAAATACTTGTGAACAAAAGTTTCAATGGTGAGCAAATAATAATCCATATTCAAGTTTCAATTGTGAGGCAAATATAGTCCCATGGTACAAGAATGAAGATTGGAGAAATTGACCATATAAATCAATTGTAGTGGGATCTAGAAATTGGCAAATATGGTACTTATAAAACATGACATGAATAATGAACAAATATGATACTTATGGGACGCTTCAATTGTGAGGCAAATATGTTTCAATTGTGAGCAAATAATCCATTTGAAGAATGAAAATTGGAGAAATTGACCATAAATCAATTGTAATGGGACTTAGAAATTGGCAAATATGATACTTATGGGACGTTTCAATTGTGGAGGAATATAATAGAAAATGCATGACATGAATAAGATTGGAGAAATTGACCATAATAGAAACGCATGACATGAATAATTGGAGAAATTGACCATAATAATAGAAGTGCTGATAAGTTGACAATAACTAAAAAACTTAAATTTAATAAAAATAAACTTGAATATATTGACAATCATACACACAAATAAATACTTAAAAAATTTCTTCTACAGGAGCTGAATATTAAGATTGGAGAAATTTGGAGAAATATGGTGCTGAATCCATATGACATGAAGATTGGAGAAATTGACCATAATAGAAACGCATGACATGAATAATTGGAGAAATTGACCATAATAATAGAAGTGCTGATAAGTTGACAACAACTAAAAAACTTAAATCTAATTTAAGTATATATATGTGTGAAACTCCCTCCTGGAGACTTGAACTCCGGTCCTGGCTCTTGCCCCCCATCGCACCAAGGGTATGCGGTGGTAAAATAAACTTTAATATATTAACATCACACACACAAATAAATACTTAAAAATTTTCTTCTAGAGGAGCTGAATATGAAGATTGGAGAAATTTGGAGAAACATGGTGCTGAATCCATATGACATGAAGATTGGAGAAATATGGGGCTGAATATGAAGTATATGACAGTCCATATGACAGTACGATGTGGATTAACTACTGTTTATTCAAAGATAGAAAACTCCTTGGCGAAGACATCAACTAAAAAACTTAAATTAAATAAAATTTAATAAAAATAAAACTTGAATATATTGGCATCACACAAACACACACAAAAATTAAATTAATACTTAAATTTTTAAAATTTTCTTCTACGAATTTTCATATTTTAAAATCATTGTATGATAGTTTCGTTATTAATTTTATCAATTACATCTTTTTCAATGTACACAACCAAGCAATCATTTATCTATTGATATCCCATTCAATTACGATAACCAAGAGGTTGACAAGAACCTATTTGTAAGTATGGCCCTTCTTATTTCAGCATGATCATCTACATATATCTAAAAACTGAAGCGTAACATTTACTCATTTAAGGCGACTTAAATGCTCAATTATTTAAAAATTAAAATATCTTTTAACCATTATTTTTCTTATTAATTTTTCAACATTTCTCCCTCTCTTTTACCTTTTTATATTCCCACTACTTTCTACTTTAATATCACTCATTCTCTATCCTTTTACCTTCCTTTATTTTGACTATTCTTATTCTCATCATCTTACTATATATTTGACATTTTTCCTTCCATTCTACGCATATTTTTTTCATACAACAAAGGTTACCTCTCTCTCTCTCTCTCTCTCTCTATTTGTTTTTCATTTTGTCTGATTTTTTTATTTTTCTTGGATCCATACTTTAGGTTGATAAATTTTTGTATTAGTTAGAACTCTACTTTGGGTTAATGCGATTTAGTTTTGTGTTTTAAGTTGTTATCTTTTATTCTTTTTGATTGTTAAATATTATCTTACCACATTATACATATAGTATATAATAATTTTTTGTGTTAGTTAGAACACTACTTTCGGTTAATTTGATTTAATTTTGTGTTTTAAGTTGTTATCTTTTTATTCTCTTTGATTGTTAAATATTATCCTACTGCATTATACATATAGTATATAATAATATAATATTATTATTTTACATAGTATAACTTGAAAATTTTGATGTTTATTACTATATATTTTATTTTTACTCTTTTTTATTCTCATTAAATTATGCAACACAAATCAAGAAAATAGCTAGACACACACCTACTTTTCTTTACCATATATTAGAAGAATCAAAATATTTGTGTAATAAAGGGTCATATAATTTATAATTTAGATAGCATTCTTTGAATGTTCCTAGGCCTATAGATTGAGCAATTTGTAGACTTAAAAGGCTATTGAGAATGGACTTTTTGAATCAAGACTAAAATAATATGGACTACTATATATCATTTAGAAAAAAACCTTTATCATAGATATATTAATTTTTTTGCCATAAATTTAAATCACGTAAATTTAATAATTTTATATTTTGTGTCAGCATTTTCTCTGCTTCTTCTTCTTCTTCTCAAAATATTATGTATCATCTTTAAAGGATGTCAACAATATTGATCTTGTGGGAAAAGTTAAATAAAATATTGGGAAAAAAAAGTTTTATATTATAAATTACTAAAAATGTTTTTTAAATATTTAAACCTTTCTCTTTTTTTTTTTTAATCATTGACTTGTTTTATAGCTACCACATGTGGTAACTTAAGTTTTAATATTCTTAAGTCGTTTTTGCAAAAAGAAAAAAAAAATTAAAAAGGTTGTCACAAAAGAGGACTTCATGAAAAGTTTTTTTCAAACTGAATTACCTATTTTGTAAGGCCACCAAACTTGATAATTTGCAAAGGGGGAACCACTCACAACAATATTTGCATAGTTATATAGTTCCAGCTAAAGCAATCAAATATACTTTTAGTCTTAAAAAAACACATATCTACCAGTCGTTAAACGTTCATCTTGGGTAGTTTTAACTTTTCATATAATTTTTCATTTACATATTCATCTACTTAATTTATATTTTTCTATAAAAATTAAAAAAAAAACTTTAATTTAGATATTTATAAGTAAGCAATGAAATAATGATTCATGAAGAATCAAAAACAAAAAGTATTATCTATATATATTCATCTTGTGCAATTATAATTTTGCATTTATATATTTATCTACTTTAATTTAGATGTTTATAACTAAATAATGAAATCTATGAACAAGATAATTAAAACAATCATATTTCTACTCTTCAAAAAATCACCAATTTTTTTTTTTCAAAAAAAGGCCTTTTACATTTCCTTGGAAATTCATTTTTAAAAAAAACTTTGACATACCACTAACCTAACCACTTCATACATTAAAAAAATTTAAGACTCATTATTATTTCCATTAGGATATTATGGATGTCTTAATTGATTAAGACCAGACTAGAGAAATGCCTTTTATATTTCCTTAACAAAAAAAAAAAAACAAAAAAAAAAGCCTTTCACATACCACTAATGTAACTACATCTATAACTATTTAAGATATCCATGATATCTATTTCTTATTGATAACCATAAAAATTAGTAACATACAAAGTAATAAAGAATAAATGAATGAAGATAAAAAGAAATAAAATCAAACGTCAATTAGTAACCAATAAAATAGAGATGACCATGTAGAGGATATTAAAAATGTTACGGTGCAAAAAAAATCAATCATTACATTCACTTAATTAAATCAATAATCAACAATTAAATATAATAATATAAAATTTATACTTAAACTAATCGAACTCTAGCTAGGGAAATTATATTTCCTATCATAACTAAAAATGAGATGTTCTCCAATAATAGAAATTATATAAGAATAAAGTTGGAAAACTTTATAATCTTATTTTTTGATATTTCATTTAACCATATATATATATATATCCATACACCATGATTATGACCAATTCTACCTCTCATTTAATGTCATTGTTATGCAAATCATCAACCAATAAATATAGGATAATGGTAAAAAAATGTTACAGATGAGATCATGAAAAATATAATAAAACTATTTTTTTTTTTTTTTTAAACACTCTTTACAAAGCTTAGGGACTAAAATAATATTTTGCCTAAAAAATTATCACGTGCAATGCGCGGAACTGCGACTAATTAGAATGAAAAGATGAGACATTTTCTAATAGCTTAGGATCCCAAGGAAAATTATTCAAGTCCATACAAATTTTCTTAAAAGATGAATCTTGTAATACAATTGATTCCTTATAAGAAATATATCCATAGTGCCTAGCTAGCAAAAAAACTAAAGCATAAACTATAAGTTCATTCGACACATTCAACTATTACATTAATCATGTTTAATAAAGCATTCAAACATTATTTTAGTGAATATGCATATATACAGAATGTATAACATAAATCCAACAAATTTAATTAGCTGAAGACTTGAGCAAGCATTACCCGACTGTCTGTTTGAAAAAAAATGCATTTTTTTAATTAAAAAATTAGCTTCTTTAAAATTTGCCTTTTGAAAACACAGTTTGAAAAATCACAATTAAACATTTGATAAACTGCAATTTGATAATTGAGCTATTGATCTGAAATTTCTATTTCAATACAAATTATTAGAAAGGACTTAACGTTCTATGAAGATTATCTTGTCATTTTTTTTTTAATATCTTGTCATCTTTTTTAATTGTAAACAAGACTCAGGGATTGGCTGGACAAAATGGGCTTTTGCCCTTTTCAACCAAACTAATTAGCCTTATGCCCTCCTTCCCAAACTAAATAGGAAAATGCCCCTCTTTTAAAACTCGATTTTTGATAAATCGAGTTAGGTCCTATAGCGGCGTTTTTAAGGACCTATAGTGACGTTTTCAAGACCTATAGTGGCGTTTTGTAACTCGATTTATATGAAATCGAGTTATAGGTAAAAAAAAATTAAAAAAATTGCCTATAACTCGATTTAATGGAAGTCGAGTTAAAAAACGTCACTATAGGTCTTGAAAACGTCACTATAGGTCCTTAAAAACGCCGCTATAGGGCTCCAGATTTTTTTTTTTTTTATAACTCGATTTATCAAAAATCGAGTTTTAAAAGAGGGGCATTTCCTTATTTAGTTTGGGAAGGAGGGCATAAGGCTAATTAATTTGGTTGAAAAGGGCAAAAGCCCATTTTGTCCGGGATTGGCTTTTCCGATTTGGTTTTTATAATCCCTACTGAAATGCCCTTTTTCTAGACCACATTAATTTTTTTTTAAGAAGCCCTACAAGGTTACACCACAAATAAAGAAATGTCTTTAATCTAAGCCACAATAAAAACCTAGGTTTTGCCCAGAGAGATAAAGTAAAGCATCTGGCAATATTTTTTAGGGGAGCTGAGATACGAGCATTTTTCCTTATGTGTTTTGGGTATATTGAGCTCAGGAGTCTCCTACCCAATGTGTCCAACGTAACAAACACCGAAAATTTTGTTACAATGAAGCCCACCATTTGCTACAGCTTGCACCAAGAAGCTGATATTTGAGGAGAGGTAAGCCTGTGAGAGTTTTTGTTGCATTTTTACAAACTGATCTTTGTCATTAGCAAATGGTTAAGGATATTTTAGAAATTGACACCTAAAACATGTGTTTTGTGAGAATAAGATCTTACCTTAGGTTTTTCTTTTAAAATTCAGCTATATGAAAATATACACTTCAATTCCATATGAAAAAATACACTTTTATTCCATATGAAAAAAGCTACATGTCAGAATTTTAAGAGTGGAATCTAAATAATAGTACCTAAGTACTATACTTAAGTTTTGTCCAAATTCAAAAATGGTTGATTTGTGTTATTTGGGATTTTGAATTGTATTTCCTTGGACACTTTTTTCCATCAATCTTCTATGGACCAAAATTTTGGAAAGGTCAATTTTTTTTTTTAATGGGCTCAAATTTTTATTTAGGATGTTCAAGTTTTTTTTTTTGGTGGTCAAGTTTTTTTCTAGGATAGTCAACATCCCCATATTAATTTAAATTTTTTAAAGATACATATAAAATAATAATAATGATTCAGGTCAAGGTGACCACCCTGACTAACACATAGCGCTGCCCTTGGGTGCCATATATGTGGAACAATGTGACGCTTCGGACAACCAAACAACCACCATGATTTGACTCGGAGATGTTGATAGCGTTGCATGAAGCCCAAGGACTATTGAGAGAGACAAACTCTTGGGAGAGAGAGAGAGATAGACAAAGAGCTGAGTTTATGAAGGAAAGAGAGTCGATTGAAGAGAGAATGAGAGAGAGGTCCAAGTGAAGAGAGAGAGAGAGAGAGAGAGAGACGTTTGTCTTTAGTCTCACGTTTTTCAAAATATTTACAACAATGTCACTCAATATTATTACTCAAAAACTAAAACTGCTCTGGATGTGTTTTCAAAATATAGTATTTAAACACCTTAAATTGAGAATTATAACTTAAACACTCTTAATTAAACACTCCTACCAATTACACTTTTTTTTTTTTTTTTGGGAACACACTAAATACTATTGTTTAAACTCACGTAATAAACAGCCTTGATTATCTCTTCTTTTTCTTTTTTTTATTCTTTCAACAGTTCTATTTTTAAAACTATGATATAAATCTAAAAACTGAAACGTAACATTTAATATTACTACGCTCAGGTTAAGCCACATTAGCAGTCATGTCATTACCATTCTTTTTCCTGAATTTGTTCTACAATTTAAAAATAGTTTTCCAAAATTTAAAATACTACTATGATATAAATCTAAAAACTGAAACGTAACATTTAATGTTACTACGCTCAGATTAAGCTACATTAGCAGTCATGTTATTACCATTCTTTTTCCTGAACTTGTTCTACAATTTAAAAATAGTTTTCCAAAATTTAAAATACTAATAAAAAGAATCTCAGCCCTATCTCTACCATAAAGCCCAATCTTTATAGCTTTAATTCCATCATAAAGCCCAAATCCAAGCTTTAATTCTACCATAAAGCCCAATCTTTGTGTTTCATGATTACAATTTTAGACAGCAACCTTTGTGTTTCACGGTTACAATCTCAAACAGTAACCCTTCAGCTTCCTACCGCCAGACTTTGGCTTTCTAACTCTTTCATCTCTTCCTCTCCTCACGCTATATTAATACTGAGAAGCTATTCAGGTGACTCTAAATCTCATTTGCTCTTGACCTCTATTCTTGTGATTGCTCTACATAATAGTACAATGTAAGGATTAGAATAATAGTATTTTTTTTTTTTTTTGTTACTAGCTCTTTTGTGTTATGGGTCATATATGGATTTCTATGTATTTGGATTGGGTATTTGTACTGATATATGATTTTTTTTTTTCTATGTTTAAAATTGATTTGGGTTTTTTTTTTTTTTTTTTTAATGTTTGAGATTGTAACGTTATTGGTTTATATGGTGTAATTTGTGCGAAGCTGTAAATAGAAGTGTTAGTAGTTAGCAAATTGAATGATAGAATTTTAGTAGTATCCATGCTTGCAGAAATTCAATTTGTTAACGTTATTGTTTCTATGTTCAAAAAAATCTGGTGAAGATTTGATTTAAAGTCCTTTTGTTGAAGTGGAGTATACTTTCTTATCCCCTAATTACATGACAAATTATGTGAGCCAGACATAAAATGATATGACCAAAAAGAATCAAGATATGAACAAACCTTTAGTTTTCTCATGTGAACTAATAGAACTGTTATTGAGGTTCACATATGATATTTGCAAAAACCAAGTATACAAATCTGGTTAAAGGTCTGTGGCTACTTCTCTACTTAATATGATAAGTAATGTTTGTAGTTCCCTTTTTCAAAAACAAAATAAATAAATAAATGTATGTAATCCTTCTGTTTTACTGTTTCATTTTTTCATCTACTCTACTTAATCCTCAATCTTCACTATCCTCTTCCTTTTGTGTTGTTGTAGTCCTAATCTATTTGCTAATGAATAATTTTTGGCTTTTTGTTTCCATTCTGAACATTCTTGAATTAGGACAAAAGACAAAATAACTTTGAGGCTCAAATGTTTGTAGGAAATTGAGAAAACAAACAAGGACACTGGAAAATAACTAATTTTGAGATTTGGGGATTCCTAATTAGGGTTTGCTGCAATTATAGATTTCAATTCCTAATATGTTTTCCTCTTTGTACTTTTTATTTTTTTCCCAGGAAAACACCATAGAAGATCAAATTTTACCTAGGTTGTATCTTGATGTTTTAAGGAATGGTTAGTGATATTTCAACTTAAATTTTAAGATTTTTCCCCTAACCTATTCTCTTTATTTGTTAGTGGGAGTGAAATTGTGGTTTTTGGGTCCAGTTTAACACTTTAGTTTACTAATTTGTGTTCTTTTAATTCAAAGCTTCGAAATTCAAGACTCACCGTGACTTTTGTTCTTGAGTTTTTATCATCTAGGTATTGATTATTTTTTGGCCCCCTTTTCTAGGCATTTGATTCTCAGGACTGACTTGAGGAATTTGGATTCTTTTCTGATGTTGGACGATTTTTTAGGTATGAAAAATTCCAATATGATCTTTTTCAAGTTTCAATTTTCTTTTATTGATATGGGTAAAATTCAAATTGAAATTGTTTTAAATAGAATAGAGCCTGAAAGTTGAGTTTTAATTATGTCTTCAATTAGGTTTTCTGTCAATTTAGGGATTTCAATTTCTAACCCTTTTTCCTCTCTTGTTTTTTTTTTTTTTTTTTGGAAGTAAGGGAAACACTCATAGAAAATCAAATTCTAATTTTTTGGTAAGAAATATTGTGGATATGGATGGGTTTCATTGTGGAGATAGTATTAAAGAGCCTCCCAACCCTTAAAATCTGACAACAATCCTACAAGTTCTGCTTTAGCTTTAAGCTTTGCTTTATTTTGCTATATAGGTTTTTTTTAGCAAATTTGATTTAGCTTAGCTTAGATAGGCCACTTTAGTTCTAGAATTACATGCACCAAGCACATAAGCCAATGGTGCTAATTATACCTAGACTCTTGATGCCCGTGTGGAGGAGTTTGTTGTTGCACTAATCTTTATTTTTATCACATGTTTGGCCTGTGTAGAGAGGCCAATGCTGGTCAAGCCATTGGAGTTCATGCAGTAGGTTTTGGCAAAACATACGATGTTTTTTTAATGTTTTTTTGTTTCTACGTTTTTGAAAGGCCTAAGAACAGGCTTGGTAATTAATTTTTTTGAATTATTTGGATTAAATTTCAAAATTTTAATGGATTATTTGAGCTAAATTTATTTCATTGGAGGGTTATTCTAAATTTATTTCGTTAGACTGGTAATCTATTCAAGTTCTACCACTCTCCTTCTCCATTTGTTTTGTCTCTGATTTCTTCTTCTTCTTCTTCTTCTTCTTCTTCTTCTTCTTCTTCTTCTTTTTAATTTTAAATTGAAGTTGATGTGTTGATGTAGATTGTGGTTTAAGAATTTTCAGTGATATATATTTCCTGTGCGTTGTAGATAGCTTTTTTTTTATGGGGTTCAATAAAAAAAATTTGGTACGGTTGATTTGATGCCATATAGTTATTGTGTTTTGTTTTAAAAAATCTTTAGATTTTTTTTTTATAGGTTTGGCTTACCTCCAATACATTTTTAATTGGACGTCTCATTTTACTTTAAATACACAATAGCAAGTAGTAGTGGGCTTTAATCTCTACATTTTATTTAGTTAGTGGGAAATGTGGCAATTTCTCATTTTTAAAAAAAAAAAAGAGATTCCAATTAAAAAAAATACAAGAGGTAAGCCAAATCCTTTTCTTATTAGTTTATTTGATTTTTGAAAATTTTAAGGAGTGGATTATTAGCTGAACTTTGTGCAGAGTTGTATTACAAAATAATAGGTGGTTGCTATGGAGCTTTTGTATGCAAAGAACTGATTGTGTACGAAGGTATACAGTCAATGGATAATTTTGATAGAGGAATTAAACATATTTTTGGACAGGTACAATACTTTGTCTTATTTTATACTTGGTAAAGGTATGATATAACACATGTTGTTTTTCTAAGCATTTTTGATGTCCTTAATTGTGTCTGTATGTCTGATAAGGAAGTTCTTACAAGGGATCTAAAGTGAAACAAGGGACCCAACGGTTCCTCCGCACCTGTCGAACTTCCTATGAGTAGACGGGAGGACCAGAAAGTGACCATGAAGCCGACGACCCCACCACAGTATTTGACGGGCGCCTCCATAAGCCAACGAGGAACTTTCGAAGGAGGCAAATGGCTGACAAGGGAGAAGAGGCAGACGGGTGCGAGGAAGCCGACGAGTCCAGCCTAGCTTAGCTTGACCTCCATGAATTCCTATACATGGAAATGTCTTGTACCCTAATCAGAGGAATCTCTATAAGGAAAGAATCTCGAAAAATACGATCATTAATGAGAATCTTCTCTACAAAGAAATACCTTCTCCGCCAAGAAACGAATATCAGCTCTACACTACTATAAAAACCCTAAAGTCCTCACAAGTCAAGGTACGCGTAATTTTCCCAGCTCTGGCACTCTAGAGTTGTAGAAATTCTCTCTAACTTAACATTCAGATGGTATTTGGCCGATACCACACTGGTACTCCCTACAAGGTCTTCCTTATCTCTATTTCGCAGGTTTTGTCTAAAGCACGTGAAGACTGTGCAGCTCACTGACGATTTTTGGCATCATCAGTGTCTTCATCGTCATTGTTGCTAGTGATGTGTTGTTTATAGTGAAAAATATTAGTTTTCTAAGTTTGTACATCCTACCTGTTTGATTAAATGTCTTGGAGACATGGGTTTGCTGTTGTTAAGACTTCTTATTTGGGATTTGTTGTTTTTTTAGGTAGAAGGTGTGATAATGATACCCAAAATTGGCCATGAAAAGGATTATACAAGTCAAAGATTCAATAGTTTTGCAGGTAACTACTATTAAACTGGACATAATGTTTGAGCATGAAATTTAATTTTATTTATTTGTTCCATATACATTCTAGGAAACATGAGGTATACTTCAATTCATAGACTATTTTGAGAAAAGTTTCTAATTACAAAACAAACATTGAGCACTAAATACATGTTTTATCAAGCATAATAAAGAAAAGACCTAAATCAAATCACATTCTAATTGGCATCCAATTATACAAAAGAGAAGTAGTGATTCTGTATGTATATCTAAAGTTACAAGCTTAAGTATTATAGCTGAAATTATGATTTCCCACTTGAAAGCCCACGATAATGCATTGGTTTTTGGGTTTTATTGAAAATTTAGGACAGGCCTCATGACTGTGTACCCAAAAGTGAACCCCCGAAGAATTATATGGTCAAAGAACTCAATTAAAACTACAACCAAATTCATATCATTTGGGCCAAGCGTGTGAAACCACTCCATAAACATATTCATGCATGATAATTTTAGCATATATAAGGGCTCTAATGTTTAAATTGGAGGTGATGCTCACTATTGATATGAGTTTGAATTCTTCTAGAGGCCTTCATTTTTCTTCATTTAAATAAGCCTTCCTTCCTCCCTCTCCTTTCTTTATGGTTCTTGGTTGGATATAGCTCTAGGATGTTTAAATTACTCAAACTACACAAATTTGAATAGTGGACAACGTTAATATTTTCCTTTTTGAATAGGGATATTTTATGACAAAATTAAGTTGGACAAAACAAACACACATTTAGTTTTGACTTTTGAGCTTGAACAATTTGTTCTTAAAATTTGTTTTTACTAACTTCATGGCTTATATTATATTTGTTTTGACTCAGATTTGTATCCAGATAGATATTATTTTTTTTCTTATTTTGCTAAAGGTTACCCCAAAATGATGCAATACAACTAGGAGCATCGTGAGGGTAATTCTCAATAAGTTTATATGGTGTACACAATACCCCAATCCATGCAAAACCTGATGATGTGGAGGTTGTTAATGTTTATGAGCTTGCAACTAAGTGGCACAAGACTTTCCATTTATATGTGGTTGATTTAGTCAATTGTCATTGTTATAATATCTATTCCTAATGTTATAGTGTAAGATATTAATGTCTATTCCTAATGCTATAGTGTAAGATATTTACATACAAGAGCTATTTGATAATTGATATTGGATATGAGTTCTCTCTCTCTCTCTCTCTCTCTCTCTCTCCTATAAGTTAGATGATGATATATTTGCTTACTAGCATTTGTATATTTGAGAAAGCTTTCAATAAATATTCTTTTTTTTTTAGAGAGATAATTATAATATGCTGCTAATCCCGCAACTCGAACCCTTTCCCCCTAGACCTCCAAGCACTTTGTGCATGGGGAGATGTCAATTCAGCTACAAAGCCTTTAGCTTTAATAAATATTCTTAGTTCTTCTACAATTTTGCAAAAATTGATGTGCAACAATTTAATTTTGTATAGCTATCTCGTGTATCGAACAGGTTAGTGGCTCTTCTTCTATATATATCTAAAAGCTGAAGCATAGCATTTATTATTGCTACACTCCTATTGAGTCACATCAGCAAGCACGTCATCAAAATTTTTTCTTTTCTCTATTTTAACTTTTCTTCCCCCTATTAAAATAAAAAAAAAATAAATAAATAAACTCCTTCTCCCTATTAGTTCACACTTACTGTTACACTTCTTCCAACATTTTTCCTTTCTTTTTGCCTCTTTATGTCCCCACTACTTTACCATTACACTTCCTTCCTCTTTTCTTATATTTTAACTCTTCTTCTACCGATTTTATTTTGATAAATTTGATATCGTTTTTCCTATTCAATCCATATTTTTCCCACACAAAACTGTGAGCTCTCTCTCTTTCTCTCGATGAATTTTTGTTCTTTCTTATAACTCTAATTAAGGTTGATGGTTCTTTTTTCTCTTTTTTTTTTTAACATGTGTTTTTTTTTTTAATATCCCGTTAGAAAGTCTTCTCTTTCCCTTTTATAACTTTGGTTGAATTTTAGTTTGGATTAGTACTTAGTTTTTTTTTTTAACAGGAATTTGAATATGCCTGCCAATTGTTTGAGTGATAAATTATTATAAATCCTATTATTTATTCTTTAGTTTCCTTTTAATTTTGACTAAGATAACATTATAATTTTGTGATGAGTTTTTATTATTATAATAATTTCCTTATTCCTTAAGAGATGAAAATTTTGAATAATAAATTTGAAACTTATAAAGTTTAATTGTATATTAAAAAAATATATAATATACTACAATAGAAGTTTGAATAATATGGTTCACTTTAAAAAAGTATTAATCAAACATAAAATAAATAAATAAATAAATGATATATTTGTAAAGATAAAAAGATTAAAAAATACTTGTAGAAATCTTTTTTTTTAAATAGACAATACTTGAAATAATTATTACTTTTTATATGTTACACATCATTACATAATATTTATAGGTCCGTGGCTAGTTGAGAATTATAACTCAAACACTCTTAATTAAACGCTCCTACCAAATACACCTTTTTTTTATTTTTGCACACACTAAAAACTATTATTTGAACTCATGTGATAAACAGCCATGATTATCTCTTCTTCTTCTTCTTTTTATTCTTTCAACAGTTCTGTTTTGGAAACTATGAGGTACCCAAAGAATAGTAAATAATGTTGAGTGCTAATAAATACCACATTAGGAAACAACTCAACAAGCTTTATTAGCAAATAATACACTAACGGTTACACAGACACAAAAAGGATTGCTCAAGCAAAAGATACAAGGAGGCTTACATTTTAGAAAATCGCATTATCAAGAGCTTTGTAGTTCAATTGACACAGTCTAATATTTCTAACAGAAAAGTATAAGGTTCAAAACCACCCTCTCCTATAGTAACTATTGAATTTTTATTTTATATATACATATATATATAATTTTAAAAAATTAAATAAAAAAATAAAAAATAAAAACCAATAACACATTGGTAGAAATGCACCTTATCGTGAAACAAAACCAACCACAACACACTCTCAAATCTCAAGCCACCTACAAAACAGTACTTATGAGGGTTTTAAAAAATTGGAAGGTAAATCAAAGACTATAGACACCAGAATTGTCATTGCCAGCCACACTAATTCTTTAGAAGTATGCGCCAAGTTTGTAAATCCAACCTCGAACTGTTCAGGAGCGAAGTACATAGAACCTTGCAAACTTAGCAGTATCACTTTCCTTTGCATCCCCAAAGTTGTAAACAGGCCCTTCTGTGAAGAAAAACCCAAACATCCCTCTTATATACCCACCACACATCGCATGCCCTGCCTTTTTCCCAGCATCAATTATACCTTGTACAAGTTCACCAGTGATCTTATCCAAATATTTGCAACTTCCTAGCTCCTGCAATCGCTTAAGAGTGTGTGTTTCCATTCAAGAACCCAGCCTGGTATATTGGTCCTGTTGGTGCCACCATTTCCATAATCTCCCTCCATATGCACCAACTGGCAGAGTTCCCAACAACAGGTTCAAGGATAATTGCAGCGATCTCTCCTTTGTTGGTCTCAAAGAGATTTTCCACAGCTGAGATGTCATTGAAAGGGGCAGTTAGAGTTTCATAAGTGGCTCCTTTCGGGACACCAGGGGAGTCAGTTCTCCAACTCTTTACTTTCCCCCAAGAAAGAGGGCTGTGTGTGGACAAAACTACTTTAACAAAGGGATCACTTCTCTTCAATAAAGCATTATAATTCTTCCCCAGCTAAAATTAGCTTTTATACTGTATTTAGATTATTAAAAAAAAATTTAAAACAAAATACAAATGCATCAACTTGTAAGAAAGAAATGCAAATAAAGTATTACATTACAATGACTACGAATATTTTGCTGTTGTAAAATGATATTAGAAGCAGGATCACTTGACCAATATCCAATATCATTAAACAAAATGTATTCGTCCAACAAGAAAAGATAGTGAGGAATTCTTGGAGAATCAAGATTGAGATTTTCACCAAATGCACAATACCTATGAATATCAAAACAAGGTCAAATTTAATACTAGATAACATTCTAAGAATAGAAGACAGAGAGGAAGAACAGGACCTCATCATCCAACATATGAAAGCCCTTGACAGAATTGATTACAATAGGTTGTCCAGTAACAGACTTAAAGGCAGGTACAGGGCAGTGCACACCTCCAGGCATCAATTCCTACCAAAACCCTTACACCAAGTTGGCTACCAAGACATTCGAAACCAAATTTCACCATTCAACATCATAAAAAGAAGAAGGTTTGAGCAAACATCAAATAACAACAATAACAAGAGCTCACATACAACTGTTATACAAAATTTCTTTAACAAAGACAAGTCCTTAGGATTTTTTGACATACATGAAAAGTACATACTTTGGAATGGAGATCAACAAAATTTCAAGCCAGATTCTATTTTACCAATAAATGAAACAATAAAAATGCGTCATACTATACAACTTTCCTTTTCCTGCATGAGTTGCTTCAACAACCATTCAGAGCGTGATTAAGATCAGAATTCACAAATCTTACCATCCATGATACAACTCTCCTTTTATAATCCCTATACAACTCCCCTTTTCCTGCATGGGTTTCACTTCCCAGTTATGGCAAAGCAAATTCACATTATTACCATCCACGATAATGGTAAGTAACACTAATGAACTAATTGTTTCCTAAAAACACAGAAACAATATACAAGTAAAAGCTTTGTTCAATATTTTATATCATACCTAGAAGAATGACCACAAATTCATTTTTGGCCAACTTGAAACAGAATCCATTTTTTTTTAGCTGAAAAGCATAATAAAAGCTTTAAAATTAAACAAATAGAACCTATTGTAACAGCCAAATCATGTCATTGTCACAAATCAAAGTTGAGTACATTGTTACATGACTACATCTCAAAAACGTAATGTTATCTATTTTTAAATTGTAAAGGATAGATTTAATAGCCTTTAAAAGAAACCAATCACCATAACACCTTATTACGTTTATTCATCAATCTTCATTGACGTGTAGATCACCCTTGTGAACCAAAAGCATGAAATTAGATCCAATGGTACCAGTTAGAAGTGACTTAGAACACCCCCCCCCCCCCCCCCCCCAAAAAAAAAGGGGGAAAAAAAAAAGGAAAAAAGAGATAAGCAAATGAGGCAATTAGATTGTATATATTCCATGTATAATATCCCAAAGAGCAGCTGTGTGGTTTCAGGCTTGGACAAGAAGTAGGATGTTGCATAGAGGAAAAGGTATGGTGTAGAAAAGCCAGATGTAAGGAATTAGATCCAACTCCACGGATAGGAATGGAATATCAGTGGATAATTGTGGGATTTGGCAGAGAGTGAGATTTTAGTAGGCCACTGGCAAGAGTTTTTGTTCAACCAAGATTAAGATTAACAAACCAATCTATAATTTCACTAAATAAACATGGACATGTTGCTATAATTGATCTTAAAGATACATACAACAATCTCTATTAAAAAAAAAAATTTAATAAAATAAAATGCCAACAAACAGCCTGGTCAAACATATCAGCATCCCTTAAGAGATCAGTATGACATATTCAAGATTTCCACTTACCCTTAACAGATCAGAAAGATCACGAGAAAGCTATAAAACAAATCATAGGAACAACGCTGAGCTTTGAAATATATATTGTATATTCCCATAATGAGTTACAGTGAAGCCTTTTAGGAAAATTTAAGCGAATTCTAATTTTTTTTTGCATTACCAGATATCCTGTCAACCATTCTCTACCATCTCCTTATACGATGGAAGAGCACTGCAGCATATAATACATTCAGCATCAGGCCTAATAGTAATACTCAGCTTTCCTATATGATAAACAACCAAAAGAACAGTTAAAATCAAATGGAAACAAACAAAATTAGGAATTATTAATATAGAATATGGAAACTTTCTTTCAGGGCTTGTCAATCCTGTGTTCCCTTCATACTTCTTTTTGAGGTCTGTCACCATTACCTAAATAAATTAGCATATTCATTTTCCATAGCAAAGACAGGATCCTGTATAACACAGGGTAATTCTTCACTACAATCATTCAAACATGAGTAAGCAGACCAAAAAATCTCAAAAACATTTCAATTTGCACTAAAAGAAAGTCTTCAGCAACTTTGTACACAATTGATCACCCCAAAGACTGGCTGGTAATTAATGCAGACAGTGCTCCTCTAGCAGCACAAGCTGCACTAGAAATCACCACCACACTTAACAATCAATCACACCAACTACCATCATCATCACCCTAATACATCTAATCACTTAAATCACATTCACCATACTTACATATTGATCCTCTATCTACAATATCCGCAACTTGCCTAAAATTGGCACCATCATGTTATGCAACCTGGA
Source organism: Quercus aquifolioides (assembly GCA_019022515.1). Classification (NCBI taxonomy): domain Eukaryota; kingdom Viridiplantae; phylum Streptophyta; class Magnoliopsida; order Fagales; family Fagaceae; genus Quercus; species Quercus aquifolioides. The sequence goes on along the minus strand of CM032332.1, from coordinate 28,109,574 downwards.
ACATCTTTGCAGCAGTTGCAGAGGCCAGTGGACCAAGGTACCAGAGCACATCTGGACTGAACCTAAAACGCAGCTGTTTGGGTCCTCTCTTGGTATTGGCTTGCTTGCAGAGTTCTTTTGGGAAGAACTTGGCTAAGATGAATGCATGATGACTGAAGGAGAATTTGAGAAAGTCAAGGAAGAAGAGACATTACGATAGAGGTACTATGATAGTGCTACGTCACTGCTACTGCTGGGATCATATAATTTTTTTTTTTCTTTTTGAGAATACTGAGGTTACAAAGTTAGGTTTAGGGTTATTGGATGGATGATTCAGAACTTTTCAAGCCCAAAAACAAGTTTTAGAAAATAATTAGTCAAATTAAAACATAATAATGATATGTAAAATTGTAAGGCCTCCAAAGCTGATGTTCCACAATATGAAGAGGTCAACAACTCAAAAACTACTTTGATTTTTATATATATTAGATTACATTAATAAGTAGAAATGCATGTTCTCATTAAAGAAAATTAACTACAACACACTCTCAATCCTCCTGCAAAACAGTATTATGCTAGCGGGGAAAAAATGGGAAGGTAAATCATAGACTATAGATACAGGAATTGCCACACTAAATCTGCTGTAAAACCTTCTCAGCAGCTGCTATTGTTTTCTGGATATCTTCAGGAGTATGTGCCAAGCTTGTAAATCCAGCCTCGAACTGTGAAGGAGCAAAATATACTCCTTCCTCCAGCATACCCCTATAGAATCTTGCAAACTTAGCAGTATCACTTTTCTTTGCATCCCCAAAGTTGTAAACAGGCCCTTCTGTGAAGAAAAACCCAAACATCCCGCTTATATACCCACCACACATCGCATGCCCTGCCTTTTTCCCAGCATCAACTATACCTTGAACAAGTTCACCTGTGATCTTATCCAAATATGTATAACTTCCTGGCTCCTGCAATCGCTTAAGAGTGTGTATGCCTGCTGTCATTGCCAATGGGTTTCCACTCAAGGTCCCAGCCTGGTACATTGGTCCTGCTGGTGCCACCATTTCCATTATCTCCCTCCTTCCTCCATATGCACCAACTGGCAGACCACCACCAATGATCTTCCCAAGTGTTGTCAAATCAGGAGTTATGCCAAAGTATTCCTGAGCTCCACCATAAGACAAACGAAATCCAGTCATAACTTCATCAAAGATTAAAAGAGCACCATTTTCTTTAGTGATTTTGCGTATGGCATTAAGGAACTCAGGTTTAGGAGCAATGAAACCAGAGTTCCCAACAACAGGTTCAAGGATCATTGCAGCAATCTCTCCTTTGTTGTTCTCAAAGAGATTTTCCACAGCTGAGATGTCATTGAAAGGGGCAGTTAGAGTTTCATAAGTGGCTCCTTTGGGGACACCAGGGGAGTCAGGGAGCCCTAAGGTGGCAACCCCACTTCCTGCCTTGACAAGGAATGGATCAGCATGGCCATGGTAACAGCCCTCGAACTTGATGATCCTCTCCTTGCCAGTGTAAGCACGGGCCAGGCGGAGCACACCCATGCATGCTTCTGTGCCTGAATTAACAAACCGGACCATTTCTATGCTTGGAACAGCCGAGATGACCATCTCGGCTAAAGTATTTTCTAGCAGACAAGGAGCACCAAAGCTGGTTCCTTTCTTCATCGTTTCAGCTAGGGCTGCAAGTACCTGCAGGTAAATAATAACTAGGAATGTTATCTACTGCAATATCTGAAAGACTACCATCAGAATTGAAAAAACAAATGAAGGATTCATTCACTGTGACAGGGTCTAGTTCAGGGAGTTCAGGGTATTGGCAAGATAAATCTTAAGAATTAAAGTTCTCCAACTCTTTACCTTTCCCCAAGAAAGAGGGCTGTGTATGGGGAATTGTGGACAAACCTACTTCAACAAAGTTATCACTTCTCTTCAATAAAGCATTATAAGTTATATCTCTTCTCCAGCTAAAATTAGTTTTTACAGTGTATTTAGATTAAAAAATAAAAAACGAATAAAATAAAATGCAAATGCATCAACTTTTAAGAAAGAAATGCATATAAATTATTACATTACCAAAATTTTTTTTTTCTTTAAAAAAAATTACAAACACTACAAATATTTTGCTGTTGTAAAAATGATATTAGAGGCAGGAACACTTGACCAGTGTCATTAAACAAAATGTATTGGTCCGCAACAAAAAAAATAGCAAGGAATGGTTGGAGAATTAAAATTGAAGATTGTCACCAAATGCACAATATCTATGAATATCATAACAAGGTCAAATGAAAGATTAGATAAAGTTTTAAGAATAAATGACAGGGAGGAAGAACAGAACCTCATCATCTGCATGACCAATTATTGCTGGTCCCCAAGAACCCACATAATCGATGTACTCATTGCCATCTATGTCCCACATACGAGAGCCCTTGACAGAATCCATCAAAATTGGTTGTCCACCAACAGATTTAAAGGCACGTACAGGGGAGTTCACACCTCCAGGCATCAATTCCTACCAAAACCCTTACACCAAGTTAGTTCTCAAGAAATTCGAAATCAAATTTTGCCGTTCAACATCATAAAAAGAAAAGGGTTTGAGCGAAACATCAAATAACAACAATAACAAGAGCTAATAAACAACAGTTATACAACTTCTTTAGCCAAGACAAGTCCTTAGGCTTTTTAAACATGCATGAAAAACACATTAACAACCTAATGGATCCATTTCATAGTTCGAATTAAATATTACAAATCTAAAAGTATATCTAGGATCACGTCATTTAAAATTTTAAATAAGGAGATACTTTGTACATTGTTAGATCCAGGAAGTAAAATCTTATCCGTGAAATGAACTCTCCCTCTAAGATCGTAGACCAAGACCCAATTGTTGGTCACATTCATTTATCTGATCCACAATAATTGTTTACTATATTGCATCCATTTTACACTACCAGTGAAACCTTCAAGCTGTCCCCATCATATAGCATAGACCAAATAATCAAATATTACACAAAACCCATCATTAATAAGGTTGCAAATCTCAAATTTGACACTTAATTAGCAAAAAAAAGTAACAAAATTGAAGACCCAAATTCAATTTTAAACAATCATAATTCCTTCACTGAAGTCAAAATTAACCGAACAGAACCCAAAACAATTCCAAGTGTAGAAAAGTTGAAATTTTGAACGAATCGAAATGGGAATGAAAAAGAAAAGGAGTACCTTGGCGACAGCGAAAGCTTCTTCGGACTTTTGAAGAGTGTAATTCTTCTTCTTCTCATCGAGCGAGAGAGACATTTTGACGCAACAACGACGAGTCGTTTTTGAAGAAGAAGAAGAAGAAGAGTGTCTATGAGAAAGCTTTGTTGTCGAGCATGAAAGCCCAAATCCCACTCCTACTCCGGCTACAGCACCAGCCATTGTTGCTATCTCTTTCTCTGTTTTGGTTTTTTTGCCTGCGACGCTGACGGCTGGAGCTGAAAGGAGTAGAAAAAGTGATAAGGTTGGGAATTTGATTTTTAGTTGTTCAAATGGGTGTTTTTTAAAGTGTGGGGTAACACTAAGGTGCACATGTCAATATTTTTATATATGTTATTGTGGAATACATTGAACTTCATAGATGGATTATTGGGATTGGTTTGGACTTTTTTTTTTTTTTTTTTTTTTTGGTGAGAAAGTGGGTTAGAGCATTTACAGCAGTGGGGGCAAAATTTTAGCTATTTAGCTACACCAAAAATCACTTTATCTATTATACTTACATACGTGCTACAACAGTGGATCTATTTTAACTTCTAACACAATAAAATAATATAAACATTACAATAAAATAATATAACTACTCTAATAAAATAATATATCACACTCCCAAAAAAAAATCAACAGCACCACCCACAACCCACTCTACCATCAGCCACAGCCACAGCCACAGCCACAGTCACAACCACCATCACTACCACCCCCACCACCACCACCAGCACCGGCAGTCCACAGCAGAAAAAAAAAAAACAACCCCACCACGAGCAAGCACTCCGATCACCAACACAGCACAGCACAATCATCCACCACAGTCACAACCACCATCACTACCACCCCCACCACCACCACCACCACCGGCAGTCCACAGCAGAAAAAAAAAAAAAAAAAACCCACCACGAGCAAGCACTCCGATCACCAACACAGCACAACACAATCATCCACCACAGTCACAACCACCATCACTACCACCCCCACCACCACCACCACCAGCACCGGCAGTCCACAGCAGAAAAAAAAAAAAAAAAAAAAAAAAAAAAAAAAAAAAAAAACCCACCACGAGCAAGCACTCCGATCACCAACACAGCACAGCACAATCATCCACCACCACCAGTCCACAGCAAAAAAAAAAAAAAAACTCAATCACAGCAAAGAGAAAAGAGAGATGGGTGCGGCAGCGGTGGCTTGCGGGAGCTGGGTCAGCGAGCTGGGTTGGTCGAGAGAGGTGAGAGTGACTGAGAGAGTGGGTCGGCGAGCTTGGTTGGGCGATGGGGCACGGATTGGGCGATGGGGCTTGGGGTGGGTCGGCGAGCTTGGTTGGTGGAACAGATCGGCGATGAGGAGTGGCCGGCGAGTGGCCGGCGAGCTGAGGGATGAGGGAGATGAGGGAGTGGCCGGCTTGCTAGAGAGAAAAAAATTGAGGAAGAAGAAGAAGAGAAGCCGAAGAGATAGAGAATGAGAAAAGATTATTTAAATGAGAGATGAGAGAGGAATGTAATAAAAAAATAATTTTTTTTTTTACCTGTGAGCTACAGTACACATCTAAATATAGATGTGTACTGTAGCTGTGGAGCTAAGTCTTTTAGATTTAGCTCCACTGCTGCGTGATGTTTTTTGTGATTTTAAGCTAAAAATATAGCATTATACCTATATAGCACCACTGCTGTGAGTGCTCTTAGGTTTGGGGTTTAGAGGACTGTTGCAACTTACAAGATTGGGTTGGGTTGGATTGTTTCCGGTTTGGCCTAACCTATTTGTGATGGAAGGAAGAAAGCAAATCCTTGACTAGACTACACCTCAGTTTATGCAAAAATTACTCTCTATATTAAAATAAAAATCTACTTTTTTTTATATTAACTAATTATTTTTCAAAACACTAGCATATGATTATCAATTATATATTTTATTTCATTAATATATTATTTATTGTTCATATTTTTTTAAACGTTTCTTCTTCTTCCAACACAAACACTCTTCCCAAGAAATGTAAAGAAAAAAAAATGAAAAAAAAAAAGTGGTACAGCAAAATCTCATTTTGCATAATTGATTCATAATCTAATATGGTTGATTTTTGGGCTTCATGTCTATATTTTTTATTTTATGTTATTTTACATGCGCTAATGTGAATGCTATGTGGGATGTAAAAGTTGAATAGGTAAAAAATATTTTCTTTTTAATTTTTTTACTCTTTTACTTTTTTATCCTTTCAATATTTATATTCCACGTGTATGTGATAATTGCATAGTGCAATATTGCACCAAATCTCAATCTAAACTGGGCGAGCTCGATGATGGTGGAGTTTTTAGGATGCAGCTTAACGATTTACACTAAAAACCAGTTTAGTTGTCAACTTGTCACTAGTGGATATGGTTATTGAATGATTTTTTTTTTTTTTTTTTTGTGACCTTGTACAATATATGCACGTTTGGATGTTGCTGTTTTTAACGTTCAGCATTTTTTGTGGGTCCTGTGCACTATTCACAGAACCCATAAGTTTTTTTTCATTAAAAATAACTTTAAATTTGGGTCTCACGGCACTATTCACACTTTTAAAAATTATTTTGTTATAATTTTTTCAGTTTTTAGTTTTCAGCAATAAACTATATCCGACAGACCCACAGTACAATGTTTTTTTACGCAACTGAAAATTGAATTAACAAATAAAAGACAAATATTGAAACAAAAATCCTAACGATCAGCGGTAAAACCAATGTAATTGGCAGAGGTGCATTCATTTACTGTGGGGGGAGAAAAGCCCAACCCAGCGTATTGGGCCCAAGGCCCTATATGAGGAACACTGTTCGTCCGAGGAGATGAAGACGTTCAATCAGAGGCCCATGTAAAAGGAGAATATCTGGAGATGAACACGTGTACTATCCGAGGAGGTGTTCATATGTCCGAGGAGTCCAATATCCTCGGATCCGAAGAAGTTTGACCCGACAGGTGTATGAGAGGTTCAAGTGATCATGTCAGGAGGGAAATGAGTCTCGGACACGCATGAAGATAACAGGAACAGAGAAATATCAAGGAGACAGACTTCAACCACCGCATTAAATGCACTGCATCTACCTTCCTGGCCGCATTTATGTGGAGAAGACTCCTGAACAGCGCATTCTCAGCTACCGCCACTCACACAAGGATAAAGGGGGAGTGTGATGGGACATGCACTCAAGTGGACGTCTAGATGATGAACAAGTGGATGGTGAAGATGCAGGAAGGAAGTACTATATAAGAGAAGGGTGCCTCTGATAGAATGGGGATCGAAAATCAGAAGTAGAAAAGAGTGTACTCCATTACTGTAGCTCCAAAAATTGTAACCCAAGTTTATGAATGAAAAACACCTCTTCGGACGTGGCATTTACATCTGTCCGAACACACATTAACACAAATTCGTCCACAAACGTTGCTGTTTAATACTGTTATTTCATTGTTAGCCTAGCTCTTTCACCCACTCTCTACAAATTTATTGTCTTGGGTTCAGTGGGCTCAAAATCCATACCTTCTTGGGCTTGGGCTATAAAAATTGACCCTACATTTACAATTTTGGGTTGTTTTTTATTTTTATTTGAAGAAGTTTTTGTTGTTGTATACAACTAGACGAGGGCTTATATATGAGATTGTTAAACTGTAATTCTGAATAAACATGTCAAATGGTATCAATGCCTCTATCTATGACACAAACATAGTAATAAATTACAATGTATTCTTCCGTTCTCCCTCTCTTTAATATCAATTGTGATTACAAAATTATAAGAAAGCTCCTAAAGTTTTTCCTTTTTTGTTTAGCAATTAATCAATTTTTGTTGAAGTGACACTTTGAATATCTAATGGACGTACATCAATTAACCCTTAATATCCAAACCCGAGAATATTTGACCGAAAAATGAGTTGACCTGTGAGATAACAATTTTTTCCGATTGGTGCTTAGGAATGGTTCTCAGAACCGGACTGGACCGGGAGGTCAGACCGTGAGAACCGAAAACCGAGATGAAAACCAGTTTTTTAAGCCTAAAGAATCAGACTTTTTGTTAATTCCGTGAACCCCTAAAACCGGGGTTGGACCGCACGAACCGGTGAGAACCGTGCGGTCCAACCCCTTAGCAATTTTTTTTTTTTTTTTATTATAAAAATAACTTAACACAATTTTATTCTACTTAATTAAATTATCCATCTCTTACAAGGAATAAAAAAAATTTATAATTAAAACCCTTCAAAGATATTCAACTTTACTTTAAAATTTAATCATAAATTTTAATGTTTTCATAGTTATTATTTTATTTTGTTAACTTTCTTATTTAATTATTAAATATATGCTTGAAAATCATTAAATTTCCCTTACATATATAGATATATTAGTCAATTTTGCTAGTTTTATAAATTTAATATCTATATTTATGCTTTAATTAATTATTAAATTAATTATGACGTCATCACGGTTCGACCTCAAAAACCTTGAACCTCTCCCTTTTACGGTTCAATGAACAATTCGGGTCTGAAAACCTTGCTTAGGGTAGTATGCCATAGAAACTTATGACTTGAAGTTCAATTTATTACAGACAAGTCTCAACTTCAATTTTTTTTTTTCTTATTTTAACTTTTAAAATTTGATTATAATGTTATGATTCATGGATTGCAGGCGTCATGGGTGTGAAAATTGTATCAAATTTGTGTGGAGGTGGAGGCCATATTCAACATAAATGTATATACATCTTAATAGATGAGTGTATCTAATCACTACCCAATTGCCACATGGCTACATTTATGGGGGAAAATTAAAAAAGTATTAGAAAAAAAAAATCAAAACTAACATCATATTTTTACTGTATTTGGACAGATAATTTGAATTGAATAATTTTAAAGTTTAGATGACTCAATTAAACAAAAGTAAAACTAGAGGCTTGAAATAAATTATGGTCAAATTTAGAGATTTTTAAAAATAATTTTTTTTATAGCATTTTAGCTGAAAAAGCATCTAACCATTTTTAGATTTCAATTAAGGGTTGCAAATTTTCATTACTATCCATTCTTCTTCACTTCTAAGATATCTTGCAGAATAAGAGTTAATTCATGTACGTCCATTAGATATTCAAAGTGTTATATATTGTTGTTGTTCAAATTTTATATCTCCCAACTATTGAATTATTAAATAGTAATAAAAAGATTAATTGTAATACCAATACGTGACATTCATTTAATTTTTTCTTTTTAAATCTGTAATATGTGACATTCATTACGTGCATGACAGGAATGAGAAAGTATATCATATTTCGGTAATACCAACTCAGGATCTGTTTTGGTATTTCCTACCTAACAAATGAGTAACACATGTTTCAAAAAACCACATCAGACTACTCCAATAAATTATTAATTTATCTTCCCAATGGTATAGAAGATTGTGATTAATTTATTGGAGTAGTCTGATGTGATTTTTTGAAACATGTGTCACTCATTTATTGGGTAGGAAATACCAAAACAGATGCTGAGTTGGTATTACTGAAACATAGTATATTTTCTTGACAGGAACACTTGATATATATATATATATATAGCGACACCAATTACAACTCTTTGGCATTCAGCAAAAAAAAAAAAAAAATAAAAAGTACAGTACTAATTAGAGCATTAGCATCCAGTTTTTAAAAAATATCTCATTTTACCATCTTAAAAACTATTTTATTTATTATACCATACCATTTTACAACACACTTAATATCCCATTTCTTATTTATTTCATCTATTCATTAAAATAATAATTTCACCAACTCTTTCTCTCTCTTCCTCTTCATAAAAAATAATTTAAAAAAACCAGCAACCACCAGGAAAAAAAATAACCACCACCGCCATCAACACAACCAAAACCACCACCATTAACCCACTCTTCCTCTCCATTTCATTGTGTCTAAAAGATTACCACCACCATAAAAAATATTTTAAAAAAATACAGCCACCACGTAGAAAAAAAACTAACCACCACTGTCATCTAGCAAACCCACCACACCACTGGCCAGCAACTACCACCACAACCACAATAGCCACCACCATGCCAACCACCAAAACCCATTTAAAAAAACCACCAAAATCGCCACCAACAACAACCACAAGAAACAACCACCACAAGAACCACCAAGAGGAAAAGAAAAAAAAAACACAAAGAAATCGTGAAAAACCACCACCAACAACCACAATCACAAGAAATAGCCACCACAAGAACCACCAAGAGAAACCAAAAAAAAAAAAACCACAAAGAAACCGATCACGCCGATCTCGCCGACAACCATGCCAATCAAGAAACACACCACGCCGATCTCGCCAACAACCACGCCACCTCATTAATCCCCACCTTGCCACACCACCGATCAGCAAATACCCATGGCAGCAAACCCAAGACTAAAATCTACCAACCCATGACCAAAACTGACCCATGGTAGCAAACCCACCCACAACAACAACCAGAGAGAGAGAGAGAGAGAGAGAGATAGAGAGAGAGAGAGAACGGAGAAAAGACAGATAGATGGAAGGGGAGAAATAGAGAGAAGAGGGAAAAGAGAAGTGAGTGAGGACAAAACAGAGAAGAGAGAGAGCCAAAATAAAATAATGAAATTTAGTTTTACAATCTATGAATAGTAAAGTGTAAATGTAGAAGTGTATTGTAGCAGGATTTTAAAAAATTTATCAAATAGGGTGGCATTTGGGTTTCTACAAATCCATGGAAAGTATGCCTTGGCCTAGGATGGACCATGGCGAAGAAAAGTGGAGTCGCCACTTAGAATAAGTTTAGGAACCGTAAATATAGCACATTTCGTGGAATGGTTGATCTTTTAACGAAACACTTGTCCGGAGTTTAGGTGTGGGGATGGGAAGGTGTTAGACACCCAACCCCATCCGACCCGTAGGTCAACTTCCACTCATTGTATTCCAAATTTTTAATCTCATTAAAGGCAGGTTTAATACGTCATTCTAACTCACATACACTCTGGCATGCATCTAAGGCATAAAACATGGCATCAATCATCCCAAGCCTAATCATTCATCTATCATGTCATTGTGTAAACATATCCAAGGACAAAAGCATCACATGGCAGAATCAAACAAGCATGTTTATGGCATCCAAACATCAATGGCATGGCATTCAACCCAAGCATATTCATATTATTTATCAAAACAAACTTATATTCAAACTAATGTAAGTTCATATGAATGCATGACTTACCTCACCGCATCACAACAACTATGCATTAATGCATGTTCATGGTATATGCATGTTGCTGGTATTCACACAATCTAGAACCCTAATAAACAATTAAAAGGCCAAAACAAAACAAGATAAAACAGAGCAAACAGATTTGTACAGATGTGAAAACTAAGCTTAACAGAGGATAAACATATGAATAAAAACAAAAGAAAAAAAAAATAGAAGATGAAATTAGGGTTTCTAGGCAAGAGTATGCATGCACATACATAGGGCATGCCCTAACTTAGAAAACTACAGAGCAAAAACACGAAAACAAAGAATCTAACAACCTAACATACTCAAAATATAAAAGTAACGCAAACCTAGATTAAAAAACATATTAGAGCATTAAAACATATAAACAAACCAAAGAATTATAGAAAAACTAAGAAAAGTGAAAAGCCAAACATAGAACCTAGCATGTTCACGCATACCCATGTATGTGTATGCATGTGTTGAAACCGTATTTTTTCCGCCCTCAATTTGCATGCCGGACCCCAAAAAATCTAAAAATATCATTTTCTCTCAATGGGTCCGCGAGAATGCCCAGAACGGCGTGGCACAACCCGTTTCAGCACCAGGGCACCCGAAGTGCCTTTTTTAGCTAAAATGACCCAAAGTGCCCCTAGTCGGCCCTAGGTTGACCGAAGGTCAAACAAGGTCCAAAAAAAAAAAAAAAGCTTTTCACAATTTTACATCAAACCCGAGCTTCTCAAAGACTTTTTAACAACTTTGACCAAGTTTGACTCGAAGTCGATCCCGGGTGGGCCCAAAAACCCTAATTTTGGTCCGGCTGTCAGAACAAGTTATAACCAATGCCATTGCGGAGACTTTCAAATTATCATTCCAACGATTGTTCATAGGTCAAAATCGGAGTTAGAACGGCCGAGATGTCATGAAAACCGGGATGGCGCACCGATCAATGCACTGCAAACTTCTGAGAGCCATAACTTTTGATCTAACTATTGGATTTTCAAGATCCATACTTTTTCAGAAACAAGAAGTCAAGATCTTTCCAAGGGTGTCAAGATCCACACTCTTTTTGGCCTTTCAAGGCCAATGGCCCTCTAAGGGCTACCGCCTCGAAAAGCATGTCGGGGCTATAAATAGCCCCAAGCACCCCACAGTCCAGGAGGACCACATTTTTTCTGAAGTTTGCCCTCTGCCCAGCTTCTCTACACGTTTCTCTCTTCCAAACACCAAAAAAAAAAAAAAAAAAAAACCCAAAACACACATCAAAGTTTCTTGATTCTTCTCTCCTCACCAAAAACACATGGTATTGTCCTTATACCCAATCTTCCTTTCCTTGGTTCTACACTTTGGATTTGGGGTTTAGGGGTTTGGATGTGGCTTTTCTAGCTATCATCCACACCCTAAACCTCCTAAATCTTTTTCTAGCTTTTATCTTGCTATTTTTGCTTGTATAACATGATTTATTGCTTTCTCTAGCATGTTTCTTGCTTTCTTTGTGTTTCTAGCTTAAATCTCTATGTTTTTTATGCTTTATGCCATGTTTTGTGCTTATATCTATGTTTCTACATGTTTGTACGTTTAGATCTACATGCTTAGGGTTTTATGCCATGTTTTCCTATGTTTCGTTCCTCCTTTTTGCTCTATGTTGATGTTAGGATCATATGCTCACATGCTTGTTATGCTTTTCTTGGATCTACGTGTTTATGCGCTTTTCGTCATGTTTCATGCTTAGATCTGTATCCATACATGCTTATATACTTGGATCCATGTTCTACCATGTCTTCGTGCTAAATTTCTACATGTTTACATGTATGTTTCTATGCCTGTATGCCTAGATCTACGTTTTCACATGCTTGTGTGCTTGGATCTATGCTCACTACATGCTTTATGCTAGCTTTCCATGTGCTCATGTGCTCTATGCCATGTTCAAGTGCCTAGGCCTAGGCTATATTTGTCATGCCATGTGCTATTGTAGCCCTTTTGTCGTTTTATCTTTCTTTCTTGTGATTTTGGCTTAATGGTTCGAACCCGATCTAGACCTTATGGTCTTTGTCATCGTTTGTACACCTCGGCCCACATCAAAGGGTTTGAATCACCCCTATTTTGCATGTCTATGCTTGCTTGCTTCTGTGCTTTATGCCTGTGTTATCCTCTCTTGTTCTAGGCTTTGCCACGCTTGACGCCCTTAGCGGGTTTATGGTTGTGCGGTTACGTCCGACGCCTATGGGGCCTTATTCGGATGTAACCATTTGGGAGGCATCTTCGAATGCCAGGTCACTCCTTGCATGCCCTTTCCTTTTCCGCTCTATGTGATGATACACTTGTCATTCTTGTTTGTGCCACCTGTTGGTTTTATATGCATTTTAACATGCTTACTTACATGTTCATGCATGAGTCTTGCTTGCTCGTGTGTTGTCCATGCTTCAACACAAATGAAGTTATGGACATTCAATCCAAACCTACATTTGTCCCTTCGCAAACACCACATTTTGCTTGTTTGCCTTTTTACTTGTTTGTTTGTTGTCTTGCTTGTTTGCCTTCTCACTTGTTTACTTGCATCCTTGTACCTATGTATGCCATATTTATCGTGCCTATTTGCTTTATGCCTCTTTATACGCACTTCGCATCTTTTCCTTCCATTGCTTGTCTGCTGGCTTCTTGTCTTTGCCTTTGCATGTACACACATGGAGCGAGGACGCTTGGAGCTAGGGTACAGTCTCCCAGGCGCAAGCAAAAAAGGTGTAGACATGAGCATGTGGTTGAGGCAAGCAGCTCAGTCAATAGGTTTAGAAGTCTAGTTTTTCCCATTTGGTTATGTACTCTTTAAAACCCCTTTCTTCCTCCTCCCTTTCTCTATTAGACGGTTTGTATTAGGTATATCATGCTTTGTACCATTCGTCCTCATCTCTAGAGTATGATGACCCCTGATTACCTTCCTGCACCTATATTTGACGCCATGCTCTAGGGATGTAGGCATTTACTTTCCCGCTTTATGTGCTTGCAGTGTGCATGATGTATGTATATATATACCTGCTTGCCCCCTTTCGGTGTGATCGACACAGTCCGTGTCACCTAAGGCAAGTGATGCCTAATTTTCGCTGCGAAAGTAAGATGACATGTTGCCGGATTTTCGCCGTGGAAATCTGACACTTTGCCCGAGTGCCTTAGGAAAGTATAGATTGGAACCACTCCTATTCAAAAGCCAAACCTTAAAGCCCCCATGTATGCAAAGCCCCGAAAGCCGATGTCAAAATCATGTTTTTTACTAACAATCTCCGAAAATTAAGGTTTTATCAAAACAAATGACTGTCTTTGGACAGACATTGTGAGGTGCCTAACACCTTTCCCACACATAACCAAACTTCCGGACCTCAGAATTAAGATTTTATGCCATCCACATTAAATTAGGAAAAATGCCCTTTTTCTTAACCTAGGATTGGTAATAAAATCAACTAGAAACAGGTAACTAATCACACCTTAGAAAAACCCAATGATTGGTGGCAACTCCACTCACCTTTGGTAATCCCTTAAAATTTAGCCCAGATTCCTGCCATAAAGCCAAAGGTAGACCTACCTTCCTCTACCGAGAGAGAGAGAGAGAGTACCCAAAGCTCTGTGTGAACACCCATAACACCATACATTTGAGATGGGCATGCGAGAGCTGTCGCCACAGCGGGTGGTCAAACAAAGGCACAACGGCGGCAGTTTTCCGCTCCCGATCGAGGCCGGGCATCGACAGCATGCATGAAGCATGTGCACACAAACCTTGAGCATGCGTGCGCATACGCGTGTATGCATACACATGCCCTAGGGTTTTTCGTGGCCTTTCTTTTCCAAAAATAGTTTATTTGGTCCAAAAAATATTTTTATTTTCCACAAATACTTTCCTCAAGTCAATTTTTATCTGATCAAACCCTAAACCAACCTCAGGTTTTAGAATTCTTACATCATTGGGGAACGGGGGCCCAAGCCATAAGGGGTAAAAAATGCGGTGTCTACACCGAGTAATGCATGTATTTGGTGGTTTGATGCTAAAAAAATTGGATATCCGAAGTTTACAACCCTAGATACTAATGCTCTAATCTCTTGGCATATCCAATGTCAAAGAAGGAAATGAAGGGAATGAAATGGATAATTGTGTTGTACATGAAACTCGTCAACACAAATGAAGTCAATGGAGCCCAATTCATAGACTAAAGTTCAGGAAAATAACCTCTAAGATGATTAGAGGTGGGACTTTCTTTGTTGATGGTCTTTCATCAAAGCTAATTTAAGTAAGACTAACTGGAGCTTAACTTTTTTTTTTTTTTTTAAGAATGTATAGTGGAAAGCTAAATGAAAAATTACTATAACAAAGCATCACAGGACATAACCTCATGATCTCCTACATAAGATTATGCTTTCTTACATAATTCTTTTTAAAAAAATTAACCACTTAAACTATTTTTATATAAATAATTAATGTACACATTTTTTAAATATAGGAATTAATGTACACCTATTGATAGTTAATACGTGCATTTACTTCATTAGAACATTCAGTGAACTAATCTTTTAGAAAAATGCTACAGCCACATGTGGTAGAGAGGTTATGCCGTTATGCCATATGGAACATTCCTTGATACTCTCTTCATTTAAGCTTTGACCTTAATAAAATTTGCATTTATTTCATAGTATTAGATCTTTGAATGTACCAATGGAGTAAATTCACATATTATGATATATATATATATATATATATATATATTTGTAGAAGAACATTAAGGAAATAACCTAAGTTTTTGTCATGCAGCAAGTTTTTTTAATACTCTTCATTTAGTGTTCCACCTTAACAAATATTGCATTTATGTCAAAATATTGAGTAATGCTATAGTTAAAAATTATTTTATAACATTTTTACAAATTATTGGTGTGACAGATTCTTACTGGTTCTCATTTGGACTTGCCACTAAACATTACTTTTTTACTTACCCATAACCATTCACCATGATAACAGTTTGTGAAATAGTTTGTCACTTTACAATTTTCCTTTTATATATATATATATATGGCTTTTAATGGATTATATTTCATTGGACATAGTACTCAACCAATTGTGCTCTCTCTATAGACTACCTTAATTCATTGTTTTAGAACTTAGAATAGAAGCCCAATCGGCTTAGGTGCATTATATATTACACGTATTACACATTTCTTTTTTGTTTAATATATATACGTTGATAATTGAGGTGGAAAGATTTAAACCCTAGATGATTTCTTCGTAAACACCGAAATAATACGCTCATTTTAATTTTATATCATTAAAATGTTATTCTATAAAGGCAATACCTTGTACAATATTTTACACAATTCAATTTATAGACTTTTACCCTAGTTAGCCTAGGCTCCAGAAAAACCCTTTTCCATTTCTTAGTTGTTTTATCACCTCCAACACCATTTCCTTGGCTATAGTGTTTAACAAAAAAGATCTAGATGTTATTATGATCTAGTTGCATGACTTTGGATCTTCCGTCATATATATGGTATAATGGGAACACAAAATATTTCTTCTCCCGACCTCATTGTTAATCCACTTCCCGGCCTCTTCCTTGAGTTCTCACCTATTGAATCCATCTTCAAAGAGTCTTCTCCCTTTTCTCTAGTTGCAGATCTTTGTGTCTTTTTGTTTTATTTATATTTTGTTAACATTAAATAGGTGCTACTTTTTTTTCTACATTAATTTAATATTGAATCTCTTCATAAATTTTCATTCCAAAATGATGAAAGAAATATCATTTTTACTATAACCCTAGGTCATATTTATATTTTAATTATTGTTGGATATGTTTTAGTGATATAAGAACAATTTGTTTCCCATCAAAAAAAAAAAAAAAGAGAGCAATTTGTTAAGTTTCATACTTCTTGAATGGATTGTTCTTGGTTGTACAAGTGATGAACTATCCTTCTATAAACATATATTTATACATAAATGATAAGTAAAAATTATAAGTGTCCATAGCTGACGGAGTCTACAACTTAGGCTGACGGTATCAATTGAGGTAAGAGGCTGAAGACCTCCAGGCTGACGGACATTTATGTGACGAGTCCAAGATGAAAGGTAGCCTGCTCCAAGGGGTTGACTCCATCTTAGGGCTGACGCTGATATGGCCGAAGGGTAAAAGATAAGCTGACGGTTCTAACAACATCTTTGTCTTGGCCACCAGGCATGAGTATATAAGGAAATGACTTGTGTCCCACGCTGAGTGTTAGTGTCCTACAAGGAAAGGATTCCGCAATCTACGCTCATAAGGACTCCTATAAAGAAAAGACTTCTACTCCAAGGAAGAGAGGTCAACTCTCTACTACTATAAAAGCCCCAATACCCTCACAAATCGAGGTACGCACAATTAACCCCTCTCTAGCACTCTAGAGTTGTAACAAGTTCTAACTTGACATTCGGAGAGTATTTGGCCAGCACCACACCGGTGCTCTCTGTAAGGTCTTCTCCTTTTTATTGTGCAGGTGTCATTTCAAGTGAGCAAGCATCGTGTGACTCACTGGTGATATTTTCGGCATCATCAATAAACATGTTAAATATAAACTTGTAACAAAGGAAATTTAAAAAAAATAAATATATATATATATATATAATTCATTCCATATTGATAGGCCAAGAATGTATTGACCCCTTGTAATGAATTAACCAATTAATTAGCCAAATTAATTAATTAATCCGATTAACATGCAATACGCATGGTAGCACAAACAAATCACCAAGTTAATATGCAGTAGAAAATAAAGTTGACACGGTGATTTATTTACGAATGGGAAAAACCTCCAAGGCAAAAACCCCACCGGTGATTTTAAGGTCACTACTCCCAAGAATCCACTATTATCACAATAAGTGATTATAAGTAAAGGAATCCCAATACCTTATATTAACCTACAGTTGAACCCTTACTCTAATACCCAATTGGACTTGTTTTGTAGTGACAATCTCTCTTTTTCAATACACGGCTCCCAGTACGTGACTAACCAATCGATGCACGGATCCAAGTACGTCACTAACACACCAACTTGATAAGGATGTTGGCTACAAAGTTCTTCAATTTATCCACACAATGAAGATCACAAAACTCCTTGGTTACAAAACCCTACGGTATACAAACACAGCAGCTTCTTTAAGAGAAAGATGAACTAGGGCATCTTTGTCTCCAGTCGCAATATGCTTGCAACAACAAGTGCAACAACTCTTTGACGGCCCTTAAAATAATTCTTATATATGTTTAGGGTTGTGAGAAAAGAAAACCTAAACACATACACAAAGATATGCGTGAAAGCATATCTGAAAAACTCATTTTCGTAAATCTTGATAGATAGGTTATCTATCGAGCAGTTGTCGAACATCGGGCTAAACATACCATTTAAATCTCGATAGATGCTATCTGTCGAGCTAGTTGTTGAGTTTTAAAATCCAACACTTCTTTACTTGATTCTTGGATAGATTTGCATGGCTTTAACAGTTGGACTTGAAATCTTGTTCCTTGAAGCATTAAACACATCCTAGATCTACCCAATTACAAGTAAAGTACATTTTGTCATAGGATAAGCCAATTCTAGATGACACATGTTCCAAACATGATTCACATATGTCCTAACACATATGCACATTTTTTTGTACTAAGGTATACACATAAAATTCAACATTTGGAGACTTAAGAAATTTGAGCTACAAAATATGTTTTGAAATCTAAATTTTAAAAAACAAAAAAATTATAATATGTGAAAAAACCAAATGAAAGGCAGAATATAGATGTTTTTCTAATCCCCACATGTAAATGAAAAAAAAAAAAAAAAAACTCAGGTTGTGTTATTCTTTCAAAATTAAAAAACTATATAAGCTAATGAAATACAATCGATGCCTTGCGGCAGTTGACCACCCATTGTGGCGATGCGCGCACCTCCCACCCACTGATTCCACCTGTAAGGTAAGAATTTGTGGATTCTACCCCACATCTAATTGTATACTGATCGCGGTGCCTGGCGCGATGCGTTTTTGCCTTCGCACCGAGTGCAGGACCCAAGAGGCCACGGGCTTGCTGCTTGCGCAAGGCACCGAGCTTTGGCTCGAATCCCACATCGGATAGAAAGAGCGCCCCACTACCCTTTATAATGCTTCAGGAGCTTGGGTAGTGTACCACTACTCACGCGTGAGTAGTGGTACACTACCCAAGCTCCTGAAGCATTATAAAGGGTAGTGGGGCGCTCTTTCTATCCGATGTGGGATTCGAGCCAAAGCTCGGTGCCTTGCGCAAGCAGCAAGCCCGTGGCCTCTTGGGTCCTGCACTCGGTGCGAAGGCAAAAACGCATCGCGCCAGGCACCGCGATCAGTATACAATTAGATGTGGGGTAGAATCCACAAATTCTTACCTTACACCACCCATATCAACTCCTCTCTTACCTTTGAAGAGTCTTCTCCCTCTTCTTTAGTTGGGAGTCCTTGTATCTTTTTGTTTTATATATTTTTTTTTAACATTAAATACATGCTACTTTTTTTTCTACATTAATTTAATATTGAACTCTTTATAAATTTTCATTCCAAAATGATGAAAGAAATATCATTTGTACTATAACCCCAAAGATGAATTTCTTGTTCCACCCCTTTTTTGCAATCTCTCTATTTTATATTTAAAAACTGAAGCATGGCATTTATTAGTGCTACACTCCTCTTGAGTTATCTCACCACCACGTCATTGGCCACATAATTAGTCTTTTTCATATTTATTTTTTACCTTTAACTTTTTTACAATATTAAATATATAAATATGGCTTTAATAATTCATTTTAGTCGGTTTTAACTTTACATATTTCTCTACTTTAATTTTGATGTTATAACTAAATAATAAATTAATGGAAAATCAAAACAAAGTTATTGTCTATATATATATATATATAAGTTATTGTCTATATATATATATATATTCATCTTCGGCGGTTTTAATTTTACATATTATTTTGTCCCTTCATTTTCTTTTATTTTGGCTTTTCTTGTTCTCATCCTCTTACTATAAATTTGCCAGTTTCTCACATTTTATGTATATTTCTCTCTCTCTCTCTCTCTCTCTCTCTCTCTCTCTCTCTCTCTCTCTCTCTCTGTGTGTCTCTCTCAATTTTTATTTCATTTTTTGTCGGATTTTTTTTATTCTTCCTGCATCTCTACCTTATGTTGATTAATATTTGTATTTTTTAGAACTCTACTTTTTAATAATTTTCTATAAAAAGGTATTCATAGGTGTTGACATTTTTCTTAATCATTGATGGTAGAAAAGATACAACTTGATAACTACCTATAAGAAGATCTCCTACTAAAGGTTTGTACTCTTATTGTCCTATTATTTACTAATTCATGTGTTCCTTGATGCAAGTATTTTTTTTTTTTTTTATCATTTTATTTACAATACTAAACACTTTTAATGAATGGTGTTTGTTGCTGATTTGAATTGGGGAAAAATCATATTATAATATGTCATATTTTGTGTTGTTGTCAGATATAAAAGGATAGTTTGGACAAGCTGATGAACAATTAGTGCAGTTGAAAACAATGGTTTTTGTGCATTTTCCTTTCACTATTTGTAAATATTTTGTTTTAGAAATTACTAACAAATTGTTATGTCTTTGTTAGATGCTTGAATAATTTTTCTAAGCGTTTATGAATATTTTATATTCTTCTTTATCTTCCTTATCTTATTGGTATATTCCTTGTGATTTTTAAGAAAACAAATTCAATTTTGAGTTTAAAATTACTTATTTATCTATTCATTTTTCACAGGTTGGATTAGAAGTTAAATTAGATTATGACAGTATTAACATAATACTTCTTTTTTCAAAAAAAAATTCTCTACTTTTTTCCCCTTTGTAATTGTATTCTTGGTTTTTTTTTTTTTTTTTTGGCGAAAATACACTTTTGGTTCCTACATTTTAGGCCAATTCTCAATTTGATCCCTATTTTGATTTTACTACTATTCCAGTCAATTCTATTTTGATCCCTGCCATCAATTCACTAACAAAAAAGTCTTATGTGGCATGGAGGGTCTTGCTTGCTGACATGACGTTAACATTAAAATATTATTAAAAAAAGTTATTTGGCATTTTTTAAATGCCACATCAACATTTAAATTAAAAAAAATTAATTCCTCAATTTTAATTTTGGTTTTAATTAAAAAAATAGAAAACAAATAAAAAAAATTTACTTTCTTTTATTTAAAATGATTTTTTTTATTCCGATCTTTTTTCTTTTTGAAAGAACATATTCATGTTCTTTGTGTTCTTCCTAGATATGATCCATATTCTTAGCAAATAAATCTTTATTTTCTTATCATTTTCTTTGTCTTTCTTGTACTTTCTTTATAACCAAACACATCAAAACAAAATAAATTAATAAATGTCTTTCTTGTCTTATTTTTTTTTATTCCTTTCATTATTTTTCCTGAAGAACATGTTCTTTATGTTCTTCCCCCATAATCAATCTCCAGCAAAGAATCAAACCCCAAACCCAGATCTCAACCAAACCCCAAACCCATATCTCCAGCAAAGCAAACCTTAGCCTTCAAACTCATAAATTTTCTTGGCAAAAAAACACAGGAAAACCCACAGAAAAAACAAACAAAGCCCTCCAAATCACCTCCACCAAATCAAAGAATATGAATATCAAACTCAAGCAAAAGAATAGAAACCCAGCAACCAGCAAAGTACCACCACCGAATCAAATCTTCCACAGTCTTCCAAAATTTCTCAACAACCAGCAACAAAATCAAAACAGTGACTCTTGACCGTCTAGAAGTGTAAAAATGGTGATTAAGATCGTGACTCTGACTATGGGCATGGTGATTCTGTGACTATCGCTCTCTGGAGGCGTGAAACCAGTCCACTGCATCTTTAGCGGCGACATGGAGTCGATGCTTTCCACCTTGAGAGCCTGCGGCTACAACCTCTTCTCCAACGACATCACCACCTCCGACCTCCAGTTCGACCTCCTCTGCACCCACTCCAACACCAACACCAATGACAATGCTTCCAATGACGACTACTTCTCCACCATTTTCGCTTGTTTGCCATTTTTGCACTTCTAGAGAGTTGAGTATAGGGTTTTGGTTTTTTTTTTTTTTTTTTTTAAAGGATAAACGGTAGAGGATTCTATTTTAATTTGATGAAGTTAAAGAAAAAGAAATTTAAACTAATTTTAGCTTCTTCTTTTTTAACTAATTATTGTTTTTTTGGCTTTTAAAATAAATTTAATAAAAAAAATAAGTAAAACGCTGACATAGCATTATTTAAATGTCAAATGAATTTTTTTTGCTGACATGGGTATAATATGGATGTGTGGCTATTGACACATAGGATTAATTATCAATATATATATATATATATAACCGAAATCTCCGAAACTCTCACAATTTTTTACGTCATCACTATTTTCTTATTCTTTTTATTTTAGGTTTTATATCTTATATATTTATTATTTCTCTTCAACGTGTAGTTATCTTATCAAGTGTTACAATAGTTTAGTTTAAGTAAAACTCTATTAGATATATGTTTCAAGAGCTTGAAAATTCTACTTCAACTAAAATTCTATAACAAAAATTTCAACAAATTTACACCTCATTAATATTTTTTCAAAAGTTTTATTTTTAAAAAAACCTTTAGGGTTTCTTCCTTTCTTGCATAAGAACCCTGTACGGCACCAACACAAACATAAACCTTGATTTTTTTTTTCTTTCTTGCATACAAACCTCCCTTTACAACACCAACACAACATTAAACCTCATTAGTATCTTTGCATCCCACTCCTCGGTGAAGGTTGATTTTCCACTCCCTCTTTGTTTCTTGGAATTATTTGTTTAGTATTTCTTGGAATTGATATATAGATTGCTTTCTTTTTTTTTTTTTCTTTTTTGATGAGAATTGCATATGCAGGAGTGTTCCTATATTGAGTTTTATTCAACAGAGAGAGAGCAAACTAAGTTAAAGAGCAACATTGCAACTACTCATATTCAACAGTTGGGAACATTTTATCCAGCAGAGCCTAAACATCAGGTTTAGTATGTTGATTTATTGTATTTTATCCAATACAAATTTCGCACCTGATCTTTTTATTGTAGAACTTTATAATTTAAAATTTAAAAACAAGAAGCATGAAGCAAGAAGATGAACTTCCTAAATTTGGTGGTGAGTCACTACTTCTGTTTATGAAATCAATCTTTTGTATTCATTATGCTGTAGGAAATCATGATTAAAAGTGAACACGTTTAGCATTTGAATTTAAAATATTTTATTCCATTTTGTAGAATTTAATAGGCGTGTTTGAAAGATTGAATTAATCTTAATTAAGTTTTCAATAAATTTTCATTATCCTCTCCTTATATCAATTTCAAATTCTAATCATGTTTTGACAAATCAAGGAGGTGATAATAAATTCCAATATTGTCACCATATTTATAATCAACTTATTGGTGTTTGCTTTTATGAATAATCATTGAATCAGTTATTATTCGTACTATATTGGATGTTTTAAACTAATACTAATTATTTATACTAGACATTATATTTAATTGTATGTTTTTAGAATGACTGAACTATCTTGATTGTCTTTTGTTTTGATATTTGGGTCTCTTCATTTCCTTTCAATTTCTATTTTTGTTGGTTCTAACATCTAATTGAAATGTTTGATTTAGCCAATGGCCATAACAAACTCCAACCAATTCTTTGTTAGTTTAAAAGTTTCAGCTAATTAGTGGCTAATCGATAGAGAATGAGAAAAACATTGTAGGGAAGTACAAAAACAGCAGAAGACTACAAGAGAGCTTGATGGGCTTCAACTTCTAGAGTTTCTGCCTTTCTATCGAGGTAAATTGATGATATATAAGAATGAAATATCATTTGAGTTATTGAGAGAATAATAATTTTATTTTTTACTTTGACATCGAAATCAATATAAATTTTACACATTTATGTTAAATAATATCATGCATTGCACGAGTTAGCGACTAGTTTATTTTTTAATTGCAAAGCCTGCCAATAGAGCACTCTGTTTGCCACGAATGCATTTTCTGTTAGTGGATTAATGGTAAGGATCAAAGTTATCATTTTTATTTAAACTAGTCGCGGACACTGTTCGTTGCGCGTGATAATATTTTTAGGGTAATCTCATTAATTTTTTGTTTTTTTTTTAATTTTGGACTAATTTAATAAATAGTAATGTAATTCATAATCATTTTGTCATTTATTATATAATTTTTCTCAAGAATTCAAAAGGTAAATTATCAAAAATATTAATTTTGTAATAAAATTTATTTATAATATTTTGTGTTTCATTCCAAAGTATATAAAATTTGGAAATTATTCTTTTAGTTTTAGACACCTCAAGCAGGCTAATAAATTAGAGGTTTGCCGTTGAGCATGACTCACGAGGTTTAATTCTTTCTTCAAGATGATTATGCCTGTATTTGTTTTAAGATTTTGCGCACAAAATGTCAGGGCTTCCTGATGAAAATTATAGGCTTCAAAATAGTCCACGTAAATGTGGGGCTTTGAGTAGCCTTCCTCAATCGGTTTGTTGGTCCTTAGAGTTCCAACAAAGCCACATTGATTAACGTCATTGGGTTTGGAGGCACAAAACAATGTGGTGCCGCCCATTAATGTCATTACGCTTGAGCTTATCTCAACAAAACTCACACACAAAATAGTTATAACATTGGCTGATCCTCAAAATTCTTTGAGTAGCTCATGTGATATTACTTAAACTAAAATTGAACATTGTATCAAATGTGAAAGCAATAAATCAAGCATATTATCACCATGTAGCTCTTTAACATTAGATATTTCACAAACTATAAACAAAATGTGAATAAAAAGAGATTATGATGAAATCCTTAAACTGGAAAGATTAGTAAAAACAAAAAAACAGTTTTCCAATATTCACTAATTGATTGGAATATACTCTTTCATTTTTTATCCCATTAAGACGAACCAATTGCAATCACCAAGGGGTGTGGTCTTAGGTGATGCAAAAGATGTGCTGAGTGTGAGGTCCAAGGTTCGAGTCCGAATATGGACTCACTTGAGTTGCCTCCCTCAGCAGCTCAAGGTTCACTAGTGTCTCTCGTGGGGTTGGGAAACTATGACTCATCGTGGTCCCCTTGTACCCCAGCAAGGCCCTAGACCCAGCGAGTAGAGTGCTATTATGGTCACTCCTAGGTAGGATTGCCACATTGGTCGCGCCCCACCCCTTACCCTTTTTTGTTCATCAAAAAAAAAAAAAATAATAATAATAATAAATAAAGACGAACCAATTGTAGGAAAATCAAACTCTTGACTACTAAGCCACATACAAATTTTCCTTCAAAAATATTTTAAGGATTAATGCTCCTTAGTTTGAAACCCCATCTATATGCTTAGCTTGAATTTGAAAACCCTTTTTTCTAAGTAGATCTTACACTACAATAACTATCAAGAATCTCTCCAAATATATATATATATATATATATCAAGAAACACCATGACATATAGATTAAGAAATTCAGCCACAATTCTATTGCCTATCTATTATCTAACTCATTTCAAAAAGAAAGAAAGAAAAAAAGTTTTGTTATATTTCTATGCTTCTAGCTAATTAATAAAATATAGCTTGAATTTGATAAAAGACACATTCATAGAACTACTGTTTCAACACATTCAGAAATAACTCTTTTATAGAATCTTAATAAAGCATTACTCTTATATACAAGAAATAAATAAATAGGAAAGAGAGAATGAATTAGAAATTAGTCACATCGATCCATATAATAAACTAGCCATTCCCAAACCCTAAATAATCTCTTCCATTTACTTATAAAAGCCAGTCCTATATTCGTAAACAATAGTTTATTTCATTGTATTTTTTGCAAAGACATGGGAGTTTTTATTTGAAAAGAATTGATGTACAGTGAAGACCTTGGTTGGTCCATATAAATGTGGGTAATGGATAAGGTTCTATACATATGACTATATGAGGGACCTTGCTATTTAATAATGCGAAAGCTATCACCGACATTCCTTGTGTTTGCGTTCACAAACTGCCAAAATAAAGGACAAGGATGAGTCATAAGACACAAACATATCTACACATAAAATACAAGCAAAAAAAAAAAAAAGTGTCTATAAATTCTATAGTCAAATCCTAAAGTTGAATTGAGCATACTGACCTCAAAATATAACTCATCATTTGTTGCATTCCCTCTTACATAGCCGAATTTTGAAATCCTAGATAAACTCCAGCTATTTGACTGTGCATGAACAAAGTAATTTGCAAGTTCATTCATCATAAACATACAATTATACAGAAATATACGTATGTTAGAAGTATTGGTTAAATGATTAAATTTACCATATTTTAATAGTTTATACTTTTGTAACAATCAGTAATTTAACATAACTTCTGGAAAAATCGGTAATTTAATATGATATCAAGGTGGGAGATCCTAAATTCGATCTCTGTCTACTTCACTTTACCTCTCTTTTAAAATCTCACGTATTGGGTTTTACTTATTAAAAGGGAATTTGAGCCCATACGTGAAGGGAGTGTTAGAAGTGCTAGTTTTTTGTTTTGTTTTTTTGTTTTTTGTTTTTGTTTTTTGTTTTTTTTTTGAGAATGATAGAAGTATTGGTTAAATGATTAAATATATCATATTCCAATAGTTTAAGTTTTTAGGAGAATCGGTAATTTAACAATGTATACATGTGAAGAAAGAGAGCAACTTACATCAGTTGTGAATTTGTCTAAGGAAAAACCAGCCATACCAATCACTGCCTGCACTGGGGCACTGTAATTGCTGTTGTTATAAGTATCTACCCCATTTGCATCTTTTGTAGGCATGGCCTTGCATTCTCCTTGGTAAACAGCACAAGTTCTCTCATAATTATGAACATGACCGAACAAAACCAGGTCGACCTAGTTCATATTCCCAACATTGCATATTAAGAAAGCAACAAACAAAAAATTACCAATTTGATAATTCAACATACAAGCTCGATAGAGGAATGTACCTTGTACTGGAGGAGTAATGGTTCCACAGCATTAACAAATTGTGGATCAACAACACTAGTGTCAGCGTTTGAAGAAGTGTACATTGGTCTGTGCCTGCAATTGGCAAATTTTACACTTCACTTATTAAGCTACTACACAGGGCAATTGTTTTGACATACACTCCTATATAGCACTTTCATAAAGTAGAAGGGTTCTTTTTTTTTTCTTAGTTAATTAACTAATTTGGTTATCCAACTGTTGGATAAAGTTCAATTTTGATCCTCCAACTTTCAACTATGTCAATTTAGTCTCACAACTTTCAAAATTAAGTGAATTTTGATTATTCAGTTGATCCTATCCTTTTAAATTTTAATAGAGTTAATAGCTGAAATTAATTTAATATAGACTTTTGTACACATTCTAAAATAAGTTTTTGACTTGTGCTCCATTTTCTACATTAACTATATAATTTCATTAAAATTGAACAAATAGGAGATTTAAGGATGACATTGACTTAGTTTTGAAAGCTTGGGGACTAAATTGACACAATTAATAGTTTTTTTTTTTTTTTTTTTTTTTTAAGGAAGACACAATTAATAGTTGAGTGATTAAATTGAACTTAAACTATATAGTTTGAGGATAAATTAGTAATTTTGAGCACCCATCCTCCCTCTCTTTTTCAATGTATGTGAAATATACTTACCCCATAAAAATCAACCATGGAGTTTTTGATCGATTAACTGAACCCATGTCCTCTTCCATCCATAGATACTGTATTACATTTTGTCCATGAAATGATGAGTAAGAGAAAAGGCAACATCAAATCAAATAATAGAGAACTCCATTGAAAAAATGAATGATAATAACACAAGATATTATCTTTTTGTAATTACTGAATTCACTGACCAATCATGCTCAGTTGAAATTATTGTGAAGTGAACACTAGCTTGTTCAATGGAATACCAAGGCTTATCCTTTGCCGAAGTTCTCATTGGAAAATAAGTCTCATAAGCAACTCCACATTCTCCACCTGAATCAGGAGTTAGATATACTGATCCTGACTCTACATAGTCCCTAACCCAAAAAAATAAAAAAATAAAAAAATAAAAAAACATTTAAGTCAATCCCAATTGTTCTTAGGATTACCATATGTAATAATAACAACAGCAGCAATTATGTATGCGTTTGTATGTATAAGTATTTTCCGGTCACATATATGTGCCTAGCAACCAATTTGAGATTTAGAAACTAACACTGATTAAATAATGTGTTGTTCAAGAATTACATTTGTTGTGAATAAGTAACAAAAAACATAATAGAAGTTTTAATGATTGCTCAATTAAATGGATCTCAAGCTAATTTAGGTGCTTCAATTAATTCTTTGAGCTTCATTTAGAGGTTGAAGAATACCATAAAAAACTAAATCAAAATAATGATACAAAAAAAAATTCAAAATAATAATAAATTGTTAACACATTATTAATCTTTGCATAAATTAATTTTACATTAATCAAACCAAATGATTTATTAGAACAAAATTGAAGCATATATAGCCAAAAAGGTTGCCTCTCATGGTTTCCAATTGCGGTCATGTAAGCAATTTGAGAGGCCACTGGGTTGATAAGCTCAAGGAAAAAGTCCCATTCCACTAAGAAACCTGTAGCGTAGCTTATGTCTCCAATATGGAAGATGGAGTCCACATTTACAGAATTCACTTCATCAGTCACAGCTTTAATCACTGAGACCGATCCTGGCTATAAGTTCAGGAAATTATTAAGAACATCCTAAATATGAGAATATGGAGAACATATATAATTAATAGATTATACTTTCTTCACTTTGGTGAGGATGTAACTTTCTTTCTTTTTGCAAAAAAGAGTTCCAATTATAGGGAGAAATCCTTTAATTTAGGGGCAACACCAATATGGGGGTTAGATGTTTCAAACATGGCCCAAAACTTCAAAGATTTCACGAGACCTTAGAAACTACTAAGCCAACTCCCTAAAATTTTTATAAAAGCCATATTAGTTTTTGTCAAACTGGTACCCTTAATCCACTCGTGAAGATGTGATAATCGTACATTGGTAGATGAAAAATGTGTAATCAATGCACATAAACTTTTGACATTCAACGATATATTTTTAATATATACATTATAGAATTTAAAATTTATGTGGTCCCTTCAATGATTATTGTTTTTTAACATCATGCTAAAACACCGATGAATTGGAGCTGTTCCTCACGGTTGCATGGGCAATTTGGTTCAACAGAAATAAAGTTACCCATGATGACAGGTACTCTTCTCCCTCCCAGGTTTGGCAGATGGCTAAAAACTCAATTGAGGAATTAAATGATGCGGCAACTATAGACTTTTTCACGCCTAACCCCTCTCACACTTACTGCTGGTCTCCTCCTCCACCTGGTGTCTTCAAAATCAATGTTGATGGGTCTTCATCTGATCTGGAGGAGTTCTCCAGCATTGGAGTCGTTATTAGAGACTGCAAAGGCCAAACAGTTGCTGCCTTTTGCAAGCCCCTTCAGTCCCACTACACGGCTGAGCTGGTGGAGGTGTTAGCAATGGAGCAAGGTATCTTGCTTGCCCAAGAGTTACAGCTCTCACGGGTTATGTTTGAAAGTGACGCTCTCACGGTGATCAATGCCATCAATGACTCTGCCTTTGGAACTCCTTATGGGCACATCATCCAGGACATCTCTCATGCTCAAACATCCTTTGTTTTCTGCTCCTTCAGGCACCTCAATCGGGCCTTTAACTTGGTAGCCCACGAGCTTGCCCAATTTGCCCGTTGGAATAGAGCTGTCCATTTGTGGAAAGGGGTTACCCCTTCTTTTTTAGAACCACTTGTACAAGCTGATATGCTGCACTAACCTGCTTGGCAGGTTCTTCTATTTGTATTTCCTTTTTATTTGCAATGCAATTTAACTTCCCCTTCAAAAAAAAAAAAAAAAAAACACCGATGAATTTTATAGTTTACTACTGGATTATTTTAATGAGTGTCATAAGGACAAAAAAATGATGTGAATTTGCTCTATTATTTGATTTGATTTATTTTTACTATCAAATTATTTGCAAATATTATTTTTTTTTAAGTAATTTTAAATTTGTGTCAACACCAGCCACCATGAATCACTGAGAATTTTTTTTTTAATACTAAATTTGTAGCAGTACAGATGATAATCGAAGAATTAATATTTCTTAATCTATACATTCAAACCTTTTAATTTATAGTTTTTAGAATTTATAACCATAAGATAAGGGTACTATGTATATTGAACACATCCTACCTGAATGTAGTGTTCAACTAAAGAATCAAGAGGAGCCTTTCCGATATCGCCATATGCAATAAAATAGAGTTTATCTGATCCTGCGTCTGGTGGAGCCTTGAATTGGATTTGATTACTCCAACCAACTGAATCACTACATTGTCGTAATGCCAGATATGCTAGCAATTATAACATTTATATATGATCATTAATTAAGTTTTTTTTTTTTTTTTTTTTTTTTTGAGAATTAATACTTTGAACTTTATTAAATAGTAAGCAAAACAACCAGATAAATAGCAATGGTGTGCGATGGGACATCTTCCATCCACACTTGAAAACCAGTGACATGTCATGCATGTCGAACTAGATTGTGAGCTACACTTTTCCTTTCTCTACGAACATGTGGAAACCTAAAACAATGAGATAAATTTGCAAAACATTTAACCTTATGACTAAATAAACTAAAAGAAATCAAAGAGAACAAGTCAAAATCTCCTTCTGGGATGGCAACAATTAAACTCAGATCAACAACTAACTGTAGAGCACTCGATATAGGTAAAGTTTCAAAATCCATGACAGTTAAGGGGAGAGGGATGATTTCGACCCTGTGCCAAGCCCTACCTTGGCAATCTCGAATAATCAATCCAATCCCAGCCCTATCATCTCCTTGAAACAATGCATCGATGTAATTTGTGCCTGAAACCTCCATAGTTACATCAATAGCATCAGACCCTTCAACTGAGACCTCAACTGATTCCTTCCAGAATAGCACTAGACCACTACCCTGATTTGCTCTTGGTACTACAAACATGTTATCGAACTGTATTTTCCTTTTCACATCCTTTAGCCTAGCTTCATCTGTCCATGTCTCGGCAATAAACACGACAGAGGGATCTTTAGCCCGCACCAGACTAGCAAGCTCATTCACTGTACATAGGTTCCTAAGCCCATGACAGTTCCAGACTAAGCAACTCATTGCGATTGGTGGGGCTGAGCCTCAGCCTCCACCATTGAATTTGAGCAATTTTCATCATCCTTTGAAACCAGCCTACGCTTACTTGGTAACTCCAGATGGGCTTCCCCACTTCTCTTCCCTCCACTCAGTTTGCTTTGTTCCTTGGTACCTTCTGCCTTTTTCCTGAAGTGTTTGTTGCCTCTGCCCCTAGTGCTTAGTCTGATGGCTGCGTGGGAACCTGTTACTTTGGACGTTGGAGGAGCATTAACTTCAGGATCGTGCACCATATTTTCCATTATGGGGCGGCTAGGGTTTGCATGTGAATTATTTCCATCATAATTGCCTAGCATTGAATATCCGTTGAAAACCAAAGTCTGACTTGGAATATTTAAAATCTCATCAATTTCATTGATTTTGATTTCAAATAATTTTGCTAAATGAAAGGCTTCTCTGTTTAATGACATCGCATTAACTTCCTTTCCCACAATAAGTGGAGCTTTAATAGGTGACAGTCCGTTGGAGATAGGGTCATTAATTGGCAATAATTCGGGCTCCAAATTTGATTCTGACAACCTGCCCCCTTCATTGCTTTCAGTTACGTCCGTTACCAAGTCTGCCTCTTCCCCGCCATTACTTCCTTCAACCCCATTCTTTGTAACCGTTGCTGGTTGGACTTCCCTAGCCGGGCCTTGTTCCGATAATTCAACCACCGGAGCTTGGTTGGGCACCACCTCAGAAGGCTTTGAATTGACATAAGATTGCTGTCGTTCGTAGAAACCTGGGACGTAGACGACATTCTTCCAGCCAATCGTATATGGGGCTGCCTTCAGACTAGAATTAAATTGTTGACTGTCCAGCGAGAAGGTTCCTTTGCTCTCAATCCAAAGACTACAATCTTTGTCGCTGTGATTCAGCCGACCACACCAAAAACAAATTTCGGCAAGCGCTCGTACTTAAAACTAACCCAATGCTTCTCACCATTCTCCATGGTTATAACCCTTCCTCGACAGAGGGGTGGGGTAATGTCGATACTAACTCGGACCCGAATAAAGTATCCACCATCATCATCAACTACCTTGGTTGATTTTGGCACTTCTCCCACTATGTCACAGATTCCTTCAGCAACTTTTGTGTTCATAAACCGTACCGGGATATTATGGACCTGCACCCAAAAGAGTGCTTTTGTAAACACCAGGTCGCGAACTAGGACATCTGTGTCATATCGCTGTAACATAACTAAGTATTTGTCAAAACTCCAAGGCTGGATTTGAAGGATTCGATCAACGTCGTTCAAGTTGTCAAAGACGACGAGAACTCTGTGATCTTTCTGATTTTGGATCTTGAAACCCTTTGTGGACCTCCACAGTTGCTTGAAAGTCCTTGCCAGAATCTCCATATTCAAGAAACGTGGAGTCAGAAACCGTGCCGCGATGATAAACTCTCCTGATTGTTGATCCTTTTGAAGAACAAACCCAGTGTTTTCTCTGTCTGGCAGTGAGAAGTTACTCCATTTATCTGCCAAATCCTCCATGGCTCACAGAAGGTGATGGAGTACTCAAGAAAAGATACGTGTTTCCCTTTAACCCAAAAAAAGAAACCCCAACAAGCTCTAGAAGTAAACTTGTTACCACTAGAGAAGACAAAAACTCTCCTTCTAAAGAAGGGACTTAACAACTTCTACTGCCTCATTATTCTTGACTTGTTATCATTATAGACATTCATCATTAATTAAGTTAATCTTATAAAATAAAATAAAATAAAAAACCTTTGTTCGGAACAATTTGACAGATGAACATTTGATGACATAGTAAATTATGTGATAAATTGTGAGATGCTAACCATACCTTCCATATTTGTAAAAGAAGTTGCTTGAAGGCTGAAGTCCTGTCATCACTGCTGTATGAATGAAGCCTGGGTCATGTCACCCGAAGTCTTTGGCCGGACTCGATAGAGTCGAACCTATAATTTTCAGTTTCATACACAAAAAGTAATCTAATTAAGTAGAAGATGGACAATTAATTGGAGATTAAAAAGAGAAAATCAAATTGGCTTAATATAGATAAAACAAATATATTTTTTTATATATATAAATAAGGGTATTTAGACATTTTTGAGTATTTGACTATTCTCTTGGGCATGTGCAGTCTCCCCGTCTCACACACACACTAGGGTTATATAACAGAAATCTTTAACATACCATTGTTTGGATAATTAGAAGGTGGCAATATAAATTAACTATGGAAAAGGGAACTCACTACTACACATATCATCTTGTGTAAATGTAGTAACTACAGAATTTTGTGACATGCCATCTCCATATTGCACTTGCTGAGGCTTCTCATCCCCACTAACCCATGTTAATCTCATCTGTACCACTAGCCAATTTGTAAATGTTCAAAATAAGGAACCTTATGTTGGCTTTTCTCTTTGTATCTATCTCTGTTTGAAAACCAAATCAAGAACAAGTATTTTTTATTTTTTATTTTAAAAGCTCCTTACCGATTTCCCAGTTGAATCTATGCTTGAGAGATGTCCATATAGTGGCATATTTGGATTAGTAAAATCCAAAGGGTTCGACCTAGTCAGAATGCAAGGTGTGTCGAAGCCACCAGCAAAGAACACAAATTCAATGTTGGTTCTTATATTAGGCAGCGTTTGAATTGGTGGTACACATTTTCCGCGTGTTTGGCTGTTACGGAAAATAGAATTTTCCGGAAAATCACTTCCAATTTTCCCTTAGACAACGGAAATGGTTTTCAGTTCCTATTTTCACTTCAAAGTATTTCCAGAAAGAGAGAGAGAGAGAGAGAGAGAGAGAGAGAGAGAGAGAGAGAGAGAGGAAGGAAGAAAAGGAGAGAGCCCAGATCGCAAAGAGAGAGCCCAGATCGCTGGTGCGAGTTCGCCACGATCGCCACGAAACCCACGATCGCCACGCAAAGAGAGAGCCCAGATCGCCACGAACCCATCGTCGATCGTCGATCGCCACGATCGTCGATCGTCGATCGCCGGTGCGACTCGCGAACCCAGAACCCACGATCGCACGTCCAGAACCCATCGTCGATCGTCGATCGCCACGAACCCATCGTCAATCGTCGATCGCCGATGCGACTCGTGAACCCAGAACCCACGATCTGATCGGATTTGATTTTTTTTTTCTTTGGTTTTGTTTCTATTTTGATCGCCAAAGTTTGCTATGATTTTGAAATTTTTTGTAATAAATTTTGATCGCTGGAGTTTGCTGTGATTTTGAAATTTTTTGTAATAAAATTTGATTGGATGTTGAGAAAATAGCTGAGAAAATGTGAAAAATGTGTAGGAAAATAGCATTTTCGGAATAGAACCAAACACATGAAAATATTTTCTATAACAATTTTCATTATGCAACCAAAACACTTAAAAATATTTTCCTTTCCAGAAAATAGCATTTCCGGAAAATAGACTATTTTCTGGAAAATATTTTATGGGAACCAAACACAGCCTTAATAACATGAAATGTCAGGGAACCACTGCAAGTGGCCACCACACATTTACCAAGCACAGATTCCTGGCATTCCTTCTTCGTGCAATTGAGATAGTCTGGATCATTTTTCACGTATTGAGCCTGAGATTTTACATAAACATATATAATATATAGTTTTAGAAGTAAATTTTAAGCATAAGTTTATAAGTTCAAAGTTATTTTGGTGGCTAGAATATCCATTTTTGTGTTTAGTTATATTCTTCTCTATAAGTAAAAGAAACCATATATATCAATTATGTAATTCAATGGTTTGGACAATCAACTACATATGTGAAAAACCACAAGGAATGTACATTATTATAAGATAGAATGATACATATGTTGATAATAATGTTATAGTCAATTGTTTAAGTCACTCCAATGCAATTTCAATTACTTGCTCGGACTTTTTTAGTTAACTATGACATATTACCTACCTACCTACCTACCTGAATGTATTAAATATATGCAGCCGTTCTAAACATTAGGGTCCATTTGGTTCGTGTAAAATAATTTCTGGAAAATAAATATTTTTTGGAAAAGGAAAATGCTTTCAGGTTGTTTGGCTGTCTCGGAATTCGTTTTACGGAAAATCAATTCTGGTGTTTGGTTCGTTCAAAAATTTTACGGAAAATGCTTTCCGTTTTCCGGAAAATCAATTCCCATGTTTGGTTCGGTCAAACATTTTACGAAAAATGTAGGACATTTTTTATGAAAAATCAATTCTCATGTTTGGTTTGTGGATCATTTTACGGAAAATATGAAATGCCTTACAAATTCCTGCACCTGCATTACCTAGACAAACTTGTAACAATACAAAACTAATCATCCACTTCAACATCAAAAATAATCATCCAAATTCAAACACCTGCATTGCCTAGACATATCTGTAACAGTACAAAAATAATCATTCACTTCAACATCAAAAATAATCATTTAAATATACCAATAATATTTATATAAAAACAGCCACATCAATCATTCACCATTGGCATTACACCTCCATGGTGTACAAAAATGATACCTACTCGTGGTATCTGAACAGTACAAATACATAATTTGGGCAATTGTATCGTCCCAATAATACAAAAGACTACATATTTAATACAAATGGCAGGTCAATACTAGTACTACAACAAAAGTTAATTCCTAAAGCTACCGTCACAATCAACATGAAACAGACAAGTCAAAGTTGTGCGAACAAAAAACCATCCAACCACAGCTTTCTCAGCCTAGCATTCTTGGCTAGAAATCCCCGTGCTGCCTTCTCATTTTCACAAAGATGGTCAAACGCAGTTGCGAGCATATCTTCGCTATACCCATCCGCCATCATAGCCATGACCTCATTGTAAAGAGCTATGTAATCCACCGGGCCTCGATTGATTTCTTTCAGAGCCACAGCTATTTCCTTCAACTGGTCAGACAGATCAGTCAGCACACTATCATCAGCATTAGAAGGTGCACGCCCTCTTTTACGGGACTTGGAAATTCCTGACCCAGTGGTGGATGACTCGACTGCATTCTTTCCTTTCTCGACCACACCTTCCTCCACATTGTCTGCAACAAACTCAGCACTGTCCCCATTGTCTGGCTCATTCTCAATATCCACATAGGACTTAAAAAAGCCACCCGTGGCTATGTCCTTCCCCACAACAATAGCTAATTCATCATACATCTCAATTTTTTTGTTTAGATACTCTGCATGCTTTCGATGCGCCTGTAAGGGAGAAAGGAACGTATAATAACAATGCAATAATTACTTCACTCATAAATTCAATATTCAATTCAATATACATGCCAGTAAATGTTTTAGGTCAATGATAAACAAAAAAATCTGTTATTATTTGAAAAACAAAGTGGGTGTCCATCCTTGTCAAATTAAACATAAAATCATGGTGTGAAGTAGATTCTGAGTTTAAACATCTAAATATGGTGGTGTGACATTACTTTTGGACTATGGACAGTAAACCGTACTAGGCAGGATTAAGGTTAAGCATTACGATTGTGGACCCATTTAGGACCCTTAATTCTTTGGATAAAGTTTACTATGATAAAGTTTACTTGACACAATTATATAACTTACTAAAACTTCATCTAACCTCTAACATTTAATTCATAGATGTCTTCTTTGAAACTCTGAATATCTTTTCAAATAATTCTTTGCCTTCAATTTCCAAACTAAAATGTCAATTTCTGGACAAAAACACATATTATCATTTATATTAAGAAAATATAGTTGGAAGCCATACTATGACTTCTTCTTGGTACGTCTTTGCGTCGCATGTTATCATTTTTAGGTTATCATCCCAACCAAAGCCACTCTTCTTTCGAAGTTTCTCAATAGTGGACCACATGGTCCTTAGAGTCCGCATCCGATTGTCAACATAGAGGGGTGGCACTCAACCCCAAATTGGGCAGTTATCTCCTTCGCTACAAGAGCAAAGGAGCCTACCTTAAAGGTGCTAGACGACTTGTTGCCCTTTGCAGCCTCCTGCGCAAGTATCCTAAGCATCATTTCATGCATGGGCGGCAGCCACTTACTATTTGTTGCTGCTCACCTTCTCTTTGCCCTTTGACATTACTACATATGAAAATTGTATAGTCAGAGTAGCATTTAAAAATGAGAGTAGCATTTAGTAATTACGCTCGGAATACGAACAACAAATCAAACACACATACAACCACGCTTATAAATGTGCACAACAGAATGAAACATGCTAACACTAGAAATGTCAATGTAATACCATCAAATAACAATGTAATGCTGAAAATACTTTTTCATTACACCAGAAGTCTATAGTAAATACATTGTCTTTACAAAAAAAAAAAAAAAAACACATATTACAATCATAGAAATCTAAATAAAGTACTACTCTCCACTCCTGATATAATCAGACCACATAGCTTGGCATATCTCATCTCTCTTAGCATTCCACGATCTACTGTCTTCAACGGACTCCCGACGTGATTGTGTTTCTTGTTGGGGGTCACTAGACTCTACTTCGTTCATTGCATCTTCCATAATATGGTCATGTGGTTCAACCCCTATAATGTAATTATGAACCACACAACATGCTAACACTACTTTCACTTGGGTTTCAAAAGACCAAAATGGTTCTGCATCCAACACTCGAAAACGTTTCTTCAACACTCCAAACCCTCACTCAATGGTAGTTCTCAATGAAGAGTGTCGGAGGTTGAACAATTCTTTCTCATTCTCAAGAGGACAATCACTAAACTCTTTCAAGTGATATCGCACACTCCGATAAGGTGACAATATTCCATTTTTATTACCATACCCAGCATCACCAAGATAATATTTACCTACATATATTCAAAAATAAAACCAAATCACTACTATGCTTAGGAAAACGCACAATATTTATTAAACTAATAAACCAAAAAGGTGAAGTAATCATATAATACTGTCGGGAATTGAAAATCCCCCTGGCCTAGCAAATGTATCAGTTAACACACGTGAATCATGTGCACTGCCTTCCCATCTAGCCAATACATAAGTGAACTTTAAGTCAAAACTAATGGCAGCTAACACATTTTGCGTGGTTCCATCTTTGCGACCACGAAATCTTCCTTGTATTTCAGGTGGCACAGATGCACGAACATGTGTACCATCTATTGCTCCAACACAATCCTAATTTTCGATAGACATAATGGTTTAAAATTACACAAATCTTCACAATTTACAAAAATACACAAGTCGCAATATTTACCTTAAAATATGGGTAGAATCTTCTACTATTCCTTATCTCTGAAGGTGTATCTTCGCTACGCAGTCTTATTAGAGCTCTATATAATTTCAGAACCCCCCTAAGGACGACCTTGAAGTATCTATGAACAGTCTCAGTTGATCTATAGATCCGACTACCCATTACACGGAACCTCACATTATGACCAATAACGTGTAAGAAAATGAACACTTGTTCCGTAACAGACATGTGAATAGTCGGGCATACATGCTCCCCCTCAGTGAGGATGTGACATAAGTGG
Organism: Quercus aquifolioides; assembly: GCA_019022515.1. NCBI lineage: Eukaryota > Viridiplantae > Streptophyta > Magnoliopsida > Fagales > Fagaceae > Quercus > Quercus aquifolioides. Next base: position 28,071,348 of record CM032332.1, on the reverse strand, counting down.
TGGAAAGCTATAGGCTTCATCCTAAGTTGATTCACACAATTTATCTCACTTCCATGCAGAATACTATTTATGTATTCCTCTCTCTCGGCTGCATGATTAACATAAGGCGCCCTAGGCAGTCGTCTACGTCTACGTCGCAATTTCCTTAACAATGCAACCCCCACAAGGAGGACAGATGCAACTGAGGCAAGAATTGCGGCTTTGGTTTTTTTCTTCATCTAACAAAATCACAAACACTGTGGTCTAAAAGGTATGTAAACAAGCATGCTATTGATTACACAGTAAATAAAAATAGCCACAAACAGAAAACATCCAACCCATATTGATAACGAGTACCAAATCACACTGCATTCTATTTACAATCAATATTTACACCGTCACAATACCATCACATTGATAACTGCACATTGATATCATCACAATACCATCACATTGCATTCTATTTACAATCACCTATATACCCAATGCACCTTCAATTAAGGTTTAAACACACACATATTCTACTGCAAGATAATAATAACACCAACATGAGTTTTGCAAATATAAGATAAATGATGAAAAAAATCATACAATTTTTAGTCATGTCTTAAGCTTGAAAGTATACATAACCCAATAGGCAACTACATAACATTTGCTACATCAAAGTATACATATCAAGCTCCAAAACTGTATACACTAAACCCAACTAGCCAAATTTTACACAAACCCAACTAGCCAAATTCTAAAAAAAAAAAACCAATCATGGGTCAAGCTCCAAAATTTCTACACATAACCCAACTAGCCAAATTCAAAAAAAAAAATCACAGCAAAGACATTGATCACCCTAAACCCAATCATCAATAATATACAGTTTAAATAAAAAATGAATTATTAAAAAAATTAAATAAAAACAGTAAATAATTATATAAATAAATATATAAATAAAATGCAATCGGATCCGAGAGGTGGGTCGGGAGGATGGGTTGTGAGGGGATGTGGATCGGACTTGTGTGTGGATCAGAGGTGAGGTGAGGTGAGGTGTGTGGATTGGAGGAACGGTCAACCGGAGAAGGAAAATTCACCGTGGGTCTGCGTTTGGCTCGGTGATCGGACTACCGTGTGGGAGAGGATTGAGTGGCTAAGCTCGGCGTGACCCGGAGTGAGCTGGATCAGTTTGAGTGGCTGGATCGGTGGTTGTGCGAAGGCTGAGCTCTCTTCTTTCTCGGTGTGAGTGGCTAGATCGGTGGTTGAGGTGAGCTCTCTTCTTTCTCTGGCTCTCTTCTTTCTCGGTGTGAGTGGCTGGATCGATGGTTGTGCGAAGGCTGAGCTCTCTTCTTTCTCGGTGTGAGTGGCTAGATCGGTGGTTGAGGTGAGGTGAGCTCTCTTCTTTCTCTGGCTCTCTCTCTTGCGCATGACCCGGAAATGGTTTGAAGTGAAAATGAAAGTGTAAAACCATTTCCGGGTCAAAGGAGTAAATTACTAGTCAAATGAAACTAATTTTCCGGAAAATTCTATTTTCCGTAGCTGCCAAACATGCGGGTCAGGTGGAAAATGATTTCCTGAAAGCGTTTACCACCAAAACAAACGAACGGACCCTAAGTATATGAAAGTATTTTCTTCCTGTGCATTATGTTTTTCTACATTCCTATTACATAGGTTCTCCTTATATAATTTTTACTTGATTTTCCTTCCTAAATGACGTGGCAAAGCACAACTACTCAACTATAAATTTATAGATAATATTCTTTAGCTAGTAATGCTACAAAATAATCTTTACCCTTTTTATGAAAAATTACAGAATATTTTGAGAGTAAAATAAATGTATGTTCATTTCTATCACATGAATAATTGATCTCATCATAAATTTAATTAGTGTGACATGCTATTATGTAAGAGAGAGTACGCAATTATTGTACCTCCATAGTATTCTATTATTACCCTTCATAATTTTCACTATCAATTTCATAATTATTGATATGAAAAATTTTAATTGGAATTACGTTTATTTGCACCAAGGAGAACACACATGCCACCTCAACAATTATTATTATTATTCAATTTGTTTCGACATTAACATTTTCCGAAAAATAATTCATTTTTCAAAAAGAACTTTTTAGAAATTATTCCATTTTTCCATGTTTGGTAGCAATCTTAAAATAAGTTGAAAAATTATATCTTGACTTCTCTTATTTAGACTGATGTAATATAGACTTGTTTTTCAAAAAAATAATAATAATAATGGAAAACAACTCTATTTCATACCAAGCTAAATAAGATAAATTAAGAAATAATTTTCCTTTAACTTATTTTTTTATGATAATTTTCCTTTAACTTATTTTTTTATGATACTACCAAATACCAGAAAACAATGAAAATTATATTCTCATAAGGTTTTCAATCGAAACAAACGGAGCATTATTGCTTTTTAACAAAGCATATCATCATTTCATTTGAGCAACCTCACTTTAACATAAACTCATCATTGGAATTACATTTTTTTCACCAATGAGAATAAACATACCAATTTATGTGGTCCCTTCTATTATTATTATTATTATTATTATTATTATTATGTCCTTAAACTTATTGCTATCTAACAAAACATGTCAGTCATTCCATTTTTCATTTATTTTGTTCATTTCATAAAAAAGTAAAAATTAAAAACCTTCTATACAATCTGCATCTTTACTAGTGCATGCTTGACTTTCAAATTTAGAATCGTAATACCTTAACAGGATACTGGCATAGCAAAGGAAGATCACTAAGGTCACCAGTTTGGACATAATAAGCCTCACTCAATGGACAATCTGTGACACTGCATTTATATATTAGAGAACAAATTAATAAACAAACTTAGTAACATATAATCTAAAGAATATATAGATGACATTAAATGTGTAAGTTTTGTAAAAGGTTTCTATATAATTCTTACTTGGAAGAAGATGGTGAAATCATGGCAACCCAATCACTACTAGAAGGAAGTAGAACTCCACTAACAGTAATCGTGAGGTATTCTTCATTTGACAGGGAAGAGTTTGGATCAACACTAATTTTTAGATAAGGGTTTGGATCGTCACACTTGAGCAACTTTCTTCTTCTGTTTAATACACGAAAGTCCGATATTGCAGTGTAATTCCGGTGCTCAGCCATGGAGATGCTAGCCAAAGGATGCAACCATGATGAAGAAGAAGAAGAAGAACCATGAATGATAGTGAATAAGAAGAAAATTTTAAGCAACCAAGGGGTGGAGTTTTCCATTAAAGAAGGCGGCAATGGACCAAGAAAAATAAAAACTAAGAATAACTCAAAAGCTCTTATCTAAAGTTGAAGTAATTGTTATGGTTTTTGGGTTCTCATGATCTTAACTTTGCATTTGTTTTCCCACTTCTCTTTTTATGTCATTCTCAGTCTTGAAACTATGGAATATAATGGTAGATCCAAAACTTAGAGAATGATGCTGTTAAGGATACTATGTATAATGCATAGACACAGCTAATGCATACATATCTAGGCGAATTGTACTAGGGAAGTTTGGTTTTGTAACATGATATTGTTGGTTATGTTAATGATTTATGATTGAGATATGGCAACTCTAGCAAATAGTCTTTTTTTTTTTTTTTTTTACTTGTATGAATTGTCTTGATGCATGTGCTGATGTGTGCCTCTTTACTTTGACTTCTTTTTCGTTATCACCTCATATATATATATATATATATATATAATCCATAGAAAGTTTTGTCCAAGACTCCTAATTGTCTAAACGAATACGTTTTAGCTAGATTGTTTTAGCTAGATTGTTTATCTATTGGTAATATTCCATTTTATGACTTTAATTAAGGGTTTGTATTTGACTTCAAAACTAGATAATTACTAGAAAAGTGGTGTCTTATTTAAGAGGTATACCACATATCGGCTACATGTATTCTCTCTCTCAAGGTAGGTGGGTCCCACACATCAGTGGGGTCCACCTACTCTAAGAAAGAGACTATATGTAGCCAAAACATGGTATAATTTCCACTTCTGTAGTTGCAAGTTAGCAAGATTAATGCCATAAAAGGAGTTGTCTTTGACTTTAACATGGTTAATTGGTCCTCAATCAAATAACATAGTTTAATTATATTCATTCTAGAGGGAGGTGATGACAAATAATTTTTTTTTTTCTTTTTTCAAATTTCTAATGTGGATATTCCTTTGTGAATGGAATCAGCTAGAGTTTGTCTATTATAGTTTATACAAAGACTATCTGTCCAAGCAATCTCATTTTTTCTGATAATTTTCAGATTTCACTAATATTCAAAAGCATCACATAATGTCACTTTTGAGGATTCGTCCAATAAAATTTATGTGAAAACATGATGAAATGGGTTTATCAGATTGACCAAGGGTTTGTATCTTATATACTTTTAGTTTTAAGAAAGAAAAATAAGTTTGAAACTGATATACGTTATTAAATTAGGAGATAATTTAGGAAATATCAATTAAATAATATTATTTAACTATATATATATATATATTACAAATTTTATATTTTTTAATTTGTTTTTCTTACTTTTTGATATGCAAAATTGTGATGCAACAATTAGTAAGAATTGCTCAATAGGGACGGGATCGACAAAAAAAGAACAACTATTTGATGCTAATATGGCAGCCAAATGGGGTGTTCTAGCTAGGTTGGTTACTTCATGGTGATTCCACTTCATTGGGTGATGTGTTTACACAAGCAAGTGGAGAGATATGGTTGATTTTCATACCTCTCCAATATTTCAAGTAGTTCATTCTGAAATGCCTTATCTAGTATCCAAGTAGTTTGTATAGAAGGAACATGATCCTATCCATTTCGTCTATTGCATAAAAGGAAAGGATCTTTTTCCTACATAAAATCATTACTTATTTGAGTTCTATCGGTTTTGAATATTTGATCATTTAGTTAGGAAGATGATACATTGAAATATTGAATTGACCAGAAGCTTAAGTTGATATATCTACAGAAGAGAACTTGAACAGGCTAATGCATAACTGCATAGGAAAGCCGATTGAAGAAACTAGTATCTAAGGAGAATATGGAGACAAGTCGAGCATAACCTAGCAAGCACCTACACATATACGGGTGCAGTGCAGCGACAAGTCAATTTTAAAAAAAAGTAGGACACAATGCGACAAGATACGTTTATTAATTAATTATTAAATATATTTTTATTTAAATTTTCTATATATTGCTAAACATTTTTTTTAATATAATGTTAATATCAATTTAAGATAATAATAAAGTGAACACATATTAGTATTATTATTTAGTAATTAATATAATAATTAAGTATTATTGATGTACTTAAACAATTATAGTAATTTTTTTTAAAAGCAAAACATGACAGGCTTACAACTAAATATATTTCGCTTTTCACAATTATCAAAAGTTGTTTGAAATTTGAATTGTCATAATTAACTTCACGTAGGTGGCTTGTTAGGGCACACTGCCACAAACAAAAAGTTGCAATTATCTAAAGACTTTAAACTCTAAAGTCTAAAGACAAAATTTATAAGAAAATGAAGGAGGAGCAGAGGTTATCGTGTTCTCAGTGTGGAAGAAGAAGACGACATAGAAGAAGGGGAGGGGGTATGATCGGCAACACGCAAGGACGGAGCTATTCATTAGCCTTGGGGGGCCCTTGCCCCCCTAGATTTTTTTATTTATTTTTTAATACTATACATATTTTTCTAAGATTTTATAATTTGGCCAAAAAAATTCTTCTTGGCCCACCAGCATATAATCCTCGGCCCCTTAAACCCAAAAATTAATTTTCCAAACAAGAACAGAAAATTTTAGCCTAAATAATAACAAAAAATCAACCCAAACAACAAAATTAAGCTCAAACAACAACAAAACAAATTGATCTCTGGCCCATTTTTCAGCCCTTCAAATCACATATCTTACTTCTATTAAAAACAAAATCCCTAATTTCATACTAGTACCAGTCAAATATGTTAGTCTCGTTTCCTCTTTGCTTCGACTACACAACAACACAAGCCACACCCACAGCTGCACTCCATGCCGGTAAGGCTCATCTGCAATTTTACATTTGGTACTCTCTCAAAGAACCTCTCTCTCTTCTGGGTTACTTTCTAGGGTCATTCTCTCACTCTTTCGTATTCTGTATTTGATTCCAACATGAGTAAAGTTACGTGTTTTATATTGAGTTTAGTGCGTATGGCGTAGTGGGGCTAGTGTCCCTAGCGGGGTTGCTTTCTCTTATTTCTAGTTTGGAAGGTTTATATCAAAATTCATATACCATTAACTAACTCAGTATTAGAATTAGTCTGTGGAATACTTAACAACTACTATAATAATAAGATTAAGATTCTTAAAAAAAAATAAATAAGAAAATTAAAAATGCTACAACACATGGGCCGTGATACACTACTCAATTATCAGTGCACATATATGCAATTAGTTAATTTCATGATGAGAAGTTGTAAATTTATCATTAGTAATTGTTTGTGTATAGATTGGAGTCATTATTTTTTTTAACTTAATAGCTTAGAATCGTGATATTTGGTTTTCTCTTTGCCTGTTTATCATATATATTTTGCCTTTGTTTTTCTTTTTTATATTCTTATTTACTTAGCTACAATTATCTAGTGTTTTCTCATTTGTTGATATTTTGTTAATACTAATTAGCTACTAATTTGAAGTTTCAAAAAAAAAATTCTATATTTTTGTCCCCTCAATTGGAATCCTAGCTCTGTTCCTAGCAACACGAGATAACTGCCAAAACAATGGCAACAATAACTCTTGCTATTTTTTTTATTGATTACTTCGTTTTTGTTTTGTATTTTCTTTATTTCACCTAATTTTCACTTTCAGGCCGAAATTCGATTTTTTTCTCCGCTTGTATCGGATTTTTAAAAAAATAAAAAAAATTTGTCTGGGACGCGCGTGCAACTGCGTCCACGCTACACCCTGCGTCCAATCGCGTCCGACATAGGTATGACTATCATTTAGCTACACTTGTGCTTCCTAGAGCAGAACTAATTGAAAATTGAGGATGCCTTGATAGAGTGTATGCACTCACAAATTTGTGTTATTATAATAACCAATTGTTTTAATGTTTATTATAGACTAATTACATATACAACTTCTCTTGTATAACCACAACTAGTATACTTTCTTTATGGTACAGGGGTTTCCCTCAAATGTTGCAATGCCTGCTAGTCTGAGTCAACCAAGGGTCCCTCCTGTAACAAATCATGTGTCTGGCCTGCCCCAAAATGATATTAGTGTGTTGTCCCAGATCCAACCAACATCTCAAATGCTTGCACCAGTTGTACCTGGGCAACCTTGGTTATCCTTTAAACATCAAAGTGTAGCCTTTGCGACACCAGTACTGCAAACTGGTCAACAACCTTCAGTCATCCCTCTTACAGATTCTATAAGTGTTTTTTTGTTGTTACATTTTATTTCATTCTAATCTCTTCAGTTAAAAAGTTACCAGGGTCACATATTTTCTTCTTCCTTTTCTTTGTGTTTCACTATTTTTTTTTTTTATGTGCTTTTCAAGTTTCTTGAAAAAAATTATTCTTGTTCATGAAGTATGAAATTTCTCAATAATATTTAATACATATTAATATCTTATTAATTTGGAGAAGTGATGCTTCTTTGTTTTCGTTTTTTTCAATCTCATCATTGCATCCTCATGCTATAGAGAATTGTCAATGTGATCCCGAGTCTCTATTTTATTAATATAGAAAGTGGATTCAATCACCTAAAACTTCTTGGTTTAATTAATGTATAACTAAGAAGATGACAAGGTTGCAATTTTTTCTTTAGACTAGGTTTACTTGCTAACTTGTGTGGGTTATTGATCATTGCACCATATAACTTGTGACAAATAAAAGTACAAATTTTAAACACATAAAAACCCCATTTTAAACATTTGATTATGTATCATATTATGCGTATGATTTTATGATACACATACTATATCGTATCATTCATGAGCACTTATGATGCGCCCTTGCGATATAGAACTATTTTGCGTAGTAATGGGTTAATATAATTTAAACAAAATGTAATCCAAGTGAAGGGCAAATTGCCTGAGAGGTGAGGTTCTTTATATTTCCAACAACCTGAAGGGAAATTCAGTAGTATGAATTAAAGGGTAGATAACTGGAGTGGGAGGTTAGTGATATTTTGCAATAACCAACCCAAGTACACTGGAAATGTACTACAGTGGCTGAAATTAAGGAAATCGTGAGAAACTTTGAATCAGGATTTTGATTATTGCTTTGATATGATAATAATAAATTTTTGCATCTAGCTTTAGTCCTTGTGCATTGATTTATCTATTTTTGTTTTGTGAAAACTGACTAGTTATAATTTTGGAATCTCTAATTTGGATTTTCAGGCAGTAACTATTCCTAGCCTTAATCAACACTCCTCATCTGATTGGCAAGAGATTAGGTAATTTTTTGCTATGGCTGCAGGTCCTATCATTTCTGCTTGTCTTCTGCAATGTTATTGACCTCATGCTTCATTGTAATAGCTTAACATTCTGATTTGAATTTTAGAAAATCTTGGAAGTGGTTGGTGGCATTTAGTGTTCTTTTCTTAGTAGCTTACTCCGATTTATTCTTGTTTTTTTCTAGATATTATTACAACAAGAGGACAGGTGAGTCTACCTGGGATAAGCCACCAGAATTGATGGCCCCAATTGAGGTGAGTTAAATTACCAATTGGTTACTTTTGTCGTATTTTATTGTTATCTTCTTTTACTGGTTGAACGTGCCATTGAAATTTAACTTATCCATCTTTCATGCTCGTATATACTGTCTTTTATTTTAATTGATTTTCCCCCTCCTTTGTATCATTATTTTTGCATGCTTTTGTTTGTTTTTTTTTTACTTTTCTATGTCTATTTTGGTGTCTATGGTTTTCAAAGGTTGGTTCTACAAGTACTATTAGGTGCTACTTATTTTGGAGCTATGATTTGCTAGATCATTGTCAATTGCAACACCCAAGTTAAAAAATTGTAGGTGGATTCTATTATATTTCATATTTCTGAATTTTTTTTTTTTTTCCTTTAGGCTCTCTAGGTTAATTTGTAATAGAGATGATGGTGATTTATGTTCTACACATACAAATCCATGCTCAGTTCTGTGTCTTTGCTGTGTTGGGCTGACTCGGTTGAGAGAAAAAAAATTTAAACAATGGCAACAAGAAATTATAATAAAAACTAGTCACTAACAGGTATAATGCATGGGAAAGTTATGAAAAAAAAATGTCTGTATGATAAATGTTTAATTAATAAGTATCAATAAATAGAAGTGAAATTGGAGAATTCATAAGAGCATGTATCACTACAAGAAAAAAAAAAACCTTACCCCAATGTTGCAATAAACTTGAAATTGTTGCAATAAACATCTATTGCAACGAAAAAATTTTATTGCCCAACATTGCAATAAAGAAATAATTGTTGCAATAAACGTCTATTGCAACGAAAAATTTTTGTTGCCCACCGTTTTAATAAAATTTGTGGCAATAGACTATTACAACAAAAATTTTGTTGCAATAGAATTTTGTTGCAAATCATTTGTTACAATAAAATATTTTTATTATTATTAAAAATACTTTATTTGAACAAAAAAATATTGCAACAAATAAAAAGCAAGAGGGATTAATCACAAATTTTTTGCAAGATATTGCAACAAATAAAATATTGATGTAATATAATAGTATTTTTAAGTCCTTATTGCAACAAAAAATATCTACATACATGTAATATTTATTAACTTGTTATTAGTTTTCTCCAATATCTCAATAATTTTCCTTGTAAACAAATTTGTGAATTTTTTTTTTTTAATTTAATACATTTTTGAGCTTTTAGTGAGCTATTTTATAGACAAATAGAAAGGCAAAAAGAATGGCTCAGGGATCTAATCATATTATATGCATTTAGAAATATGAAAATTTCATGATATTGTGACAATGTAAAAAGGCATGTTTTATGCTTACTCAAGAATATAAATATCGTGGGTTCCAGTTAGTTCAACTAGTAAAGTCTTGCATTCTTAAAAAAAAAAAAAAAAAACTGGTGAAGTGTCTGATGGTTAAATAAGAGATCTGAGATTCAATCCCTACTTACACCAAAAATTGATTGGTGTCTTGGTTTGATGATAAAGAGCTATCATTAGGAGCAGACGCCATAGGTTAAAACTCTTTAAAAAAAATGTAAATATTGTTTGATAAAAATAAAAATATCCTTAAATTATTAAAATTTTTTCCCTAATCTCTAAATATAGTATGTCTTTATTTGAAAACTCATTATTGGCAACTTTGTTTTAATTATACCATTTTTGATAAAAAAAAAATTGCAAGAAAAATATTCATATTATCAAGATTATAAAATAGGGGTAAAATTTTCTTTTCCGATGTGGAGTTCTTAATAAATAAGACTTCTTTATTAAACAAGCATAACCTTCATTAGCCCTAAAAACACAAGACTCCAAGTATATTTACCTTCTATATTTTGAGAATTTTGCATCATGTTGTACTCGATAATTAATTGATTGACTTCCAAAATGTATAAGATTGGAACTTCCCAGAATTGTTTTTATGGGAATTATTACAACATACAAGTAGTTTTCTATGCTTTCTTGGTATTCCTTATAACTAAATAGAACTTGATAATATTGAAAAAAAAAAAAAAAAGAAGAAGAAGAAGAAGAAGGGAAAGCTAATAAGTTATAACTAATTTGAGCATTAAAATTCATGAGAGATAAAAAGAGATTGTTTGATATATAGTCACGTAAGAGATTAAATGGTTAATGGTGACAATCTAACATGCAGGAATTTTTTTTATAGAAGAACATGTGTGAAGTTGGTTTACAAAAATAAAAAGTCTAAATTATTACTTATTAGTGGAAATTAATTGTCAATGACAATTCATCACACTTAAAGTAATTTTTAAAAACAATTTACGGTTTTTAATTGGGTTAGGATTCTAGTAATCAATTTTTGTTTAGAGGTGGAGAAAGAATAAACAATTCATTTAAGTTTTTTTTTTCGGAATTTTTTTGAAACTAATTACTATTATATTATCAAGGTTTTTTTTTTTTTTTTTTGAATATTCAAAAAAATAAAAATAAATAAAATATGGGCCTTCCTACTTCCTATAGCTGATCCTGCTGATAGCCTGATAGGCAAAGCCAGAGGATAATACAATGAGTAAGTTTAGGCCCAATGTCCAATTACATACATGAGTAACTGAGTAAGTAAATCACACTATCAATTTTTGGGCTATGCTTGTAGGTATCAAATGTACAAAAAAAAAAAAAAAAAAAAAAAAAATCAAATGAATATTTGATTATGAATGTCTCTCTCCGACAGTCCAGTTCACTGTTTCAACTTTCAATATCAAAACCTTAAATCTCTTCAAAAATCAAAGACAACCCATCTCTACAAAACCTTAATGGCTTTGAGAGTTCCTTTCTTGTCCTCTATAATCACCCCACTACCTCAAAAATTACATCCCAGTACTTTACCCTCCACAACCCTTTTGAGCAACAAACCCAGAACCCAAATCTCGTGCGCCAAGAAAAAAATCAGCGATGCAGAGCTTGCGTCGGATTTGGCTTTGGAGGTGGCAAAGATAAACACCCATTTTGTGCAACGAGAGGAGGCCATGAAGAAGAGCAAAGAGCTCCTGTTCACAGAGCTGTGCCAGTACCTTGCTTTGAAAGGAGAGGAGGTGAAGATGAAGTGGAGGAAAATGGATGAAGAGGAAAAATGGGTTTTGGTTAAAGGGTTTGTTTCAGATTGGAGTATGGATTTTCATCCATTGTCTGCTAGGTCTGTGAAAGAGTTGGTTGAGGAATACTTGCTGGAAAAGAACCCATCTGCAAAATCTTCTCTTTCAGTGTTATTTCCTGGGTTGAAGAGATTAATGGGCTTTACACAAAACAAGTAAAGAAGAAAAAAGTATTGAAGATTGTATGTATTTGTGGGTATGAAATGATTGTGGTTTTCATTGGGATTTTCCATTCATAAGTTGAACTTCTTTGATATTTTTTGATATGGGGCTTAATTTTAGGTTGAATGTTTAAGGATTGCATTCTTTGAGAAGTTGGGGGTGTAAGATAGGTTTATTAATTTATAACAGATTGAGTTTAATGGAAACAAAATTCTGCTTGGTGTATATAGAACATGATGTCTTGATTTGATATTATATCTGTTTTTTTTTTTTTTTCGCTTTTGTGTATTTCAGAAACAAAAATTGTTTCTTTCTATTCGAAATATGCTATCCATGGAAATTTTTTTAAGTTATAATAAATGACTTAATAACATCCTTACGCTCATGGTTGTGAAACGATAGATAGGATTGCAAGTTGTGGTGGCCACCAGTTTTGTAATTCTCATCTAACTATATGCCGTCCTTTTTTATAGTAGCGGCTTTCTAACAATTATAATAGTCTATGCTAACTTCTATGGCTTTATCATTTTACTAATTACCTTCATTTGAGATAATGGCATTGTATAGTATAATTAATATATGTTTATCTGTCTATCAAAAAAGTATAATCAATACATATTTATCTTTCTATCAAAAAAGTATAATCAATTCATATTCTTATTGATGGATGTTTTCTGAATTGGATACATGACATAAGTGGTTGAAATGTTTTGCTCCTTTTTTCTTGCTCTATCCTGCTCAGTGAGGATTTTCCTTGGTTCTGACTTGATGAAGGTTTTGATAGTTACCCTAAATTTAAATCTAATTCAAAATGTTGTTAACTATCATAGTTTAAGCTGCGTTTATTCTTTATACATTTTGGGAATCGCAACCTTATAATTTACATGGTCACAACTAATTAAACAAAGGTGGCAGCCAAAACAGTCAATCTTGTCGATCAAGATGGGCTGCAGGGAATATATCAAATTGACTTCTGTGTTCCAGAAGATGGCCGACTTCTATGATGTCCTTGTTATTAGTACTAGCCCTTGGTATTCTATTTTTTGCTAATTCACAGAAGATGTTGACTGAGCTATTTCTTATCTATATTTCACCTGGCACTTCCTTCTTCCATAATAATGGAATGGAGGGTGAGGTCATGGGTTTAAGACCCACTGGTGCGCTTGTAACTTGCCAATACAAAAATGTATCTATTTTCAAGAATTCTGAGTCAAACTACTTAAGGAGCCCTTCTAAACATCGAAATGCATTGTCATATCCTTGTTTAGCAGGTGTAGTCTAACTTGGTGATTTGCTTAAAGCTTGGCTTTTCCAGTTGGTGGACCCAAAAAGGCATGACCTGCATAAATTTATCATCAAGTATTAGTATTTTTTTTCTCCCTATAATAGTTCATTTCTTCTAACATGTTTACTTGAGGTGTCTACCCTAGAAATGAAAGAAGATGATATAAAGTCTGTAAAAGGAAGATGGTGGTTTGACAGATGTACCTGGTTGAAAGAGTCATATGAATTAAATGAAATGATCTGGCTATGGTATGGAGATAAGTAGAAAAGTAAGAAAGAAAACGAATCAAATAAATCTTGAAGACAGTTGATAGTATAGAATTAATACTAGAAAAGGAGGAAGATAATTTAGTTTAAAAAAAGAAAGTAAAAAGTGGCTAGAAATTCAGAAAGTCCTCAAGTTGGTACAATAAGCTTCAGCGCGTCCATTTCTTTCTAATTTAAAGATACTTAAGCCTTTCAGTTGGCACCTCATGAGATGATCTGCACCTGTGGCAGTGTGGCCTCTTATACTTTCTTAGCTTTCTGAATAGAATATGCTTTCTGATTTGGTTTTGAATAGGTGGGGTTATCGTTAATTCCTTAAAGAGACACCTCTTGTATTTTAATGATGCGGGGCAACTGATATCTCCTCCCCTTGAGATGTTGGATGGACTTAAAAGTTTTTCTTGAGTATATGATCTCCTACATACAAAAAGATGTTCCAAGCAAGACACTCAAGTTCTGGAGTTTGCAATTGCCTATGCATTTTTATGGTGGCAAGTAGAAGCTGCTTCTATGAGCCACTCAAGGAAGTCCAGGTATGAATTGATGATGGCACACCACACTTTCGTGCCTTCTTACCAAGATTTTATGTATTGTTTCTCAATACCAATATTGATCATGGTCCATTTTAAAATCACATTCAATACCTGTAATTTCTTTCAAGTTTTCATTAACTTATGCTGGGATGGACAAAGATTTCAGTTTCTTGAATGGCATGAAATTAAATTAAGATGTACATTTTTTAAAGTTAAAACATTTTTCCAAAGGAAAAAGTGAAATGGAAAAAAGAAGCAAGACATCTGAATCACCTAATATTATTTTTGAGGTACTGGTACAGAGATTCAATGGCATGACCTTACTCATTTGGGTAAGTTCAGAGCAGATGCCCACCTGGTAATTTTTTCTTTTGATTTGTCATTTTGCATTCATTTTTCTTTTAAGGATGCTTTATTTCTTAGGGTGATATTAAAGGCTCGATATGTCAGACATTCAAAATGGTTTATTTATTCATTCAATCACTTTTTGCAATCCTTTTTGCTTCTCTGAAATCCAAATTCTTTCTTGCATTATCAAAAGTAGACTTTGTTCTTATGTTGAGGCTCTTCTGTTGGAAGAGAGGTTAGCTAAGCAAATGAAGAAATTGAATAGTCATTGTAAGAATATTTAAGATTCTCAAATAATCAGTGTTAACCATAACAAAGTCAAAACTAGACCTTGTTCTTGGAACAGTTGAAACAAGGGGCTATTTGTTCTTGAGCGGAAAATATTGTTTGGTTATTGCTCATCTGCATTACTCGGTCCTTGAACTTAGGACTTAATTTTCTGGTTGTATTCTCCTAGGACTTTGTCTATCAGCATACGTGGTGTATAATAAAAAATGCCTTTGTATTAGAAGTAGAGCTTTTTAAAAATAAAAAGTAAAAAATTTTGTTTATTCTTGGAGTGTGAGTGATTTATAATTCATCTTGATCCTCCAAATCCTAGTCTTTCTTCTAGTAAATAAATACACTTTCTGCTAATGCAATAGGTTTTTTTTTTCCTCCCTCTTTGTTCTATATAATTTTGGCCATAATATGTGATGGGCACATTGAATTATTCTATGACACAAATTGGAGATACTGGCCTCATAAGAGACATCAACCCATGTGTTATGGACACCAAAACTGCCGGGTGTGAATCTGCTCTGAACACATTCAAGTGAGTCAGGTCAAGCCGTTGAATATCCGTGCCTCACAAAACTTCTTCAATCATGTCTTGCTTCTTTGTTCATGCTGTTGTTGCTGGATTTAACCACAAGTCAAGCTGCCCAGGTATCAGTACAGTATCCAATCTACTTCAAAAAGGAAGGGGGGGAGTGGGGAAAAGAAAAACCATCGGTTTTTTTTTTTCTTCCCTTTTGAAATTTTTTTAATAAGATCTGATTGAATTTCAAGCCATGGCAAGAAATCAAAATCTTTGTCTAAAATCCCAGTATAAGTTAATGAAAACTTGAAAGAAATGCAAGGTATTGAATATGATTTTAATATAAACCATGATCAATATTGATATTGTTAGATAAAATCTTGGTATGAGGTACCTACTATAATTTATTGCATTAGTTGTTAGATTTATGAGAAGAAGAGAAAAAGAGAAAAAGACAACTTAAATTAGGGCGTATTGCTTATTTGTTAGAAGTGGATAAAAGTACCACTGTACTTTAAACAAAAAATGATCTTTTAAAAAAATTTACTTGCTCCCCAAGACTTTCAAAGATTGGCGGATCATACAGCTATTGAGGTTTCCTGGTTATATTGAAATTATATTCATATATAAGGAAATAAACAGTTACAAAATTAATTGATCCCACTATTGCTCAAGATCCCTGTCATCCATTTTAATATCTCAGTGCATGGTGTTTTTTTTTTTCTAATGGAATTTGAACTCACTTTTGAGTTCAATACACCTGTTGATTAGCATGTAGTCAGAGTCTGTGAGACTTTTAAGTTTTAATTGCTATACTATGTCTTGCAATTTTCACTCAATTGACTTGAGTTGCCCTATGTTTATATTAATTGTGTTTTATGATGTGACCAGAAGCATGAAGAAGAAATGGATTCCGAAGCAATCTACAAAATTTTTGTTCTTCAGGGCAGTCCTTTCTTTAAATTTAACTCTTCCTCAAAGTGTCTTCATTCTAAATTAGAGATGATGGCTTTTAACCATACAGGTCATGGCAGCAAGAAGTCCCAATATAAGCCTCATTTCATCAATTTCTCAAAAATTGGTTGATACCAAATTGAAAGCCAGACCACCTACTAAGCTCAGTGCAACCCCAGATTTAAAGGCAAAGCAATCTTTTGATGTGTCTAAGGCTCTTACTACTCTAAGGAATTGAAAGCACCTCAAATCCTAATACATTTAGAAGTGTTTGAAACCCAAAAGCAACAACTATTGCTGTGCAAAAGAATATTGTCATAGCAAAGGCTCTAGTCTTTAACTCACCAAACAAAGCCGTAAAGGCAAAGATTTTGGCAGGATTGAATAT
This sequence comes from Quercus aquifolioides, assembly GCA_019022515.1. Lineage (NCBI taxonomy): Eukaryota > Viridiplantae > Streptophyta > Magnoliopsida > Fagales > Fagaceae > Quercus > Quercus aquifolioides. The sequence continues at coordinate 28,054,830 of CM032332.1, read as the reverse complement.
GCCTGTGAGAACAATATGTTCAGCAATGAAGAAGTTTGCGATTACCAGTGGAAAGACGCAAGTATTAGGCCATACCAAACCATTGCCTAGAGATGCTTCATGAAAACCATTAAGAGGATGAGAGGCTAAAAGCCGGGTTTTCAATTCCTTGCATTCTCACAATCGCAAGGTCCAGGAAGCCAAATCTTCAAGAATTTTGTAGAGAAAGAAAAATGAAATAGACTCAACCCCCTCATGATTGTGTGCCTCATGAAGGGGACGATTCTAGTGACATGGATATGGATGAGAAATCAAGGGGTGGTTCTTTTGAAGTGTACTCTGCATCAGGTACTTCTAATAGCAGTTAAGGAAATGGGCGTGAAGAGTATTCGAAAACTGTGAAATCGCAGAAAGTTTAGAATTCAGTTTAAGTTTTCTCAGGTTCTTCAAGAGGTGACATTATTGCCCTATCAAGTTCTGAAGAAAGGGATTCAGCAGAAAAAGATGTTCCCAATTCCCAATCTCTAAGTGGAGCAGCTGAAGGGACTAGTGGAGGAAGTGATTATGAGGAGAAAATAATATCAAGTTCAGGGAGAAGGGAAATTCATAAAGTCAAGAAAAACAATGATGAGGAAAATGCCGTGACCTGTGACGATACAGAAAATGATAGTGAGTCTTAGATAATGATGAAAAGAAAAACGCTTTTGGCATCAGATGTTAACAGGTATTGAACTTGTGCGTTCACAATTTCTTGTTATCATGATGGTCTTATTTTCTTGCAGATAATATATCAACAATATTTTTGTGTTAAATGACTACAGTGTGCAGAATCAGTATAATGGGCGCTGTGAAAGAGTAACCCTGGGGAAGCATGACACTTCAAAGTATCACAAAAGGTTGCCTCTCTGCTAGAACATCATTTTTTTTTTTCAGATCTGCTTCTGTACAAACTGTTCATCCTAGTCTCATTTCCCAACTTGCAAAAATGATGCAGGTTAACTGAGTAACAGGTAAGACTTTAAAAGACTGTTCCATCTCTGCTGCCCTGCCACCAGTGCTCTTAGTGTGAAGTATAGGAAACTAAAGCCCACAAATCCCAAGCCTTTTAGGCTAAGAACTGATGTATGTGAACTTTTTCAGCCCAGTCTGTTTAAAGAGACAGTTAAAAGTTTTTCCTTCATATCTGATGTCAATTAAGTTGTTTTAGGAAAGAGGGATTCTTAAGGAAGCAAACTCGGAGACAAAACTTGCCCCTCTGAAAGAAATTACAATAGCTCCAAGGCCTCTGGTTAGAAACTCAGAAAGAATTCTTAAAAATGTATGCCTGGTAAGTTTATTATCAAACTATTTTTCCTCTAATAACTGAGATTCATGGAGCTATACAATTGATATTTTGTTTCCAATCTCAGAAAAATTAAAAAGTCCATGGAAAAAGTGAACCTAAGTATGATGTGCATGAAGATGGTGAAAGGAAAGTGGACAGAACAACAAACGATGATTGATTTGTAAGTCTCTGATACATTTTTAAAAAGTTATAAGAAAAATATGTTCTGCTTACTGCTGTTTAAAGCACGTTGTTCCTTTGACTTTACTTAATTTTCATGATTAAAACCTTGTTTAATTTTACATAACAATTATGTGTAGTTTCAAATAAACAAAGTGTCAGTCCTATCGCTTATTATTTTACTGTTGTTATTCCCCGTCGGGGAAAGCTTAGTCTCAAACTGAATGGGATATTGTTAGCTAGCAATTGACACCCATGTCACTAACAAATTAAAATGTAGTCACACCTTTGCTATTCCCACACAAGGATTAATCAAATTTGAACCTTTTGTAATCATTTATATAACTCAAACCAATCTAGTATATACTCGACGTGAGACCCATCACATGATAGCACAATGACTTAATAATCAAAACTCAATCACAAAGACACAGTCCAAGGTCTCAAACTTGATTACGCTTAACTTTTGGTCACAGTTGAAGAGGTAGATTTGATTTGATGAGGACAATGACAATTCCAACCTGCCAATTTTGCTTGCACTTCTATTTCAAAATTGAATCATTTCTATCTCTCTCCTTTCTTGTTGATGGGAAAGCCCCAAGTACCTTCCCAGATTTATTATGGCCTGATCAAACCAGCATCTCACAGTGATAAGACTTGACTTGAGTGAGGAACTCTTGCTTAAGGAAAACACCTCTAGACTGGCTTGTGTTTATGCAGCATCTACCAATTCTTTTTGAATTAGATCTGGCAGCCTTCATATTTTGAGTAGGTAAGCTTTTGTCCAAAAATCCTAAGCTCTATCATTTGACAGTGATTCATGCAATCCTGATATGCTCACTCTTTTAGTACAGATATTACGACCCCCATATTTTTCTTCTTCAGGAAATTGTTTGAATCTCCAAAAATCACCCGAGGGAGGTCACGAGGACCTGCCACTACATAGGTTCCTCCACAACAGACATCTCTTAACAAGTATAGGACTAACAAACTACAACTTAAGAGTTAAGAGTCAGTAGAGTCTTTTACCTTAACCAAGGCATGAATTTCCTGCTTAATCAAGGAAAGGACTTCCACATTGGCCCAGTCCAGAATGCTGAAGCAGCCACAACCCCCTATGAAGCCAATGGTATCAATAGTCATTTCCCCATCAAAAGGTAATTTTCTAAGAATATCATGAGCTTTGTCACACTAGGTTCCACAGGGTTCTAAATCTTTGACAACATACAAGTACCCTACATTTCTACCAAAAACTTTCATGTTCAAAGCATGAGACCACTGAGCCTTAATATATACTTTGTCCTTTTTAGAAAGACTAATGGCAGCAAAACCCTCACAAATGGAGAGACAAGTCCTTGGGTCCTTAGGTTTCAATTGGGCAAGAGGGGTAATACTCCATAGTGCTTCTTTCAGCAGAGGGCATGCCAACCATTTAAGTGGTTTTGGTGAAACGAAAAGGGTAACCATTCAGTTCACAACGGTCCAGCTCACAGGAATACCACCAAACTTCTTCATATGAACATAAAAATTTATTCCAAGATAAATAATTTCCATATCTGTAACATTGGTACTATCCAGACCGACCATAAGCCCCATTTTGCAATACACAAATCTACTAAATGCTATAGATTAATGCATTATTATGTTCAAGAGATCATCTCCATCTGTCAAATGAGCACTTCTCTTGCTTACCTAGGCTGCTCCTGATGAATAATTTTGAATAAAAGTATAGCCCTTGCACACTCTTGCAGTGTATTGAACCACAAATTCCAAGTTTCAAGAAATACATCAGGTGGGATGGGAAAACCATGGCTCTGTTGACTAGCAAGGTCTTCATTCTGGTGAAAGAAGCAGTGCCAACGTGGAGCAATAAACAATCTTAATTTTTTTTTTTTTGATAGATAACTAAAAAATTTTATTAAAAACAAAAAAAGCCAACCCAAGTACATTGGGGATGTACTTTGGGGGCAAAAATCAAGAACCCAAGTTACAATGATCAATTAAAAGAGGAAGAGAAATACAAGAAAAATGCGACAGAGCCACACTCCAACCAAGGAGAATGTGTAAGAAAAAAGACTTAATCTCTAGCAAGGACCGTTCACATCCCTCAAAACTGCGAGCATTTCTTTCCTTCCAAATACACCACATCAAGCAGTGTGGCACAAGTCTCCAAAAATCTATATTGCGATGCCGCCCAAATTTACCTTGCCAAGATTCAATAAACAATCTTAATTATACCCTCTAAACACATTAAAACTCAACATACATTATATTCCACTAAACTAGCTTCAATTATTTGGAACCTTAATTCTCTCAGATGTCATCATCTAGGAACATCAAACAAGAAGCTTGTTTCTCATCTTCTGATGTGTGCTGTGCAAGTCCTTTCAAAGTCCATTCTTCGTGATGATATTTTTCAGCCTCTCATTTGCAGTGACAAGTTTTGCAGCTATGCCTGGCTCATTAGCAGAGTGTCCAGCATTTGGAACAACCTATTGACAGTGATACACATTAGTTTGTTTATTGTATATAGGAAAGAAATATGAAATCAGAACTTGAAGGACATATATGTGAAATATTGACAGAAAGTAATTGCATGCTAACTATAAAACAGCTTCGTTCCCTGAGTTAATCAGGGTATCTGCAAATAAAGAATTCTGAATGGTCCGCCCAACTGTTCATTCTTGAGATATGAGAGAAAAACAATACTTATTAGAAAGTAAAAAAGATGAAAGAAATTCTTTTTAATGATGGATTTTCCATCAAGCATGCTGAACTTATTTAGAACCACATCCTTAGTTCAAGGCGATGATGCCTCTTTCTGAAACCTCATTCCAGTTTATACATATAATAACACTTGGAATGAAGGAAAGTTTTCCCATAATTATAGGTTGACAGTTGGTTACTTGAAGATAAGTTGGCTATGAACTGCTTATCCACACCTTAATATGTACACTACTTATGTAGCAATGACATAGAATTACTGCATCATTTGATAAGTAATCTTACTATTCTGCACCCTCATAACAATTAAGTCTTAAATTAATGGTCACATAGACTTTGAGAGAAACTTTCTGGTTTTATCACACTCAAGCTAAATGATAAGTCAATAACATAATCAGATACAACCGTACACCACCAAAGTCTTACTCCCTCATCTGAAAATAGATGGGCATTGAAAATTCATTCTTATGAAACAAGGTAAACAACATAATCATCCTAAAATGCCCTCGTTCAGGTTAAAAGGTGGGTTCAAATTTGAGAAAATGTGATGTCAAATTAAAGGGTAATAGAGATGTTAAATGGATAGATGCTTTCATTTTTGGAAACTCTCAAAAAATTTGGGATGGCCCAAAAGAAGAGCACCCTACATATTGGGAGAAGGAGCTAGTATTATTCTCAGTGAAAGGAATTCCTCTATATGCTTTACAATGGACTGAAAAGTACTAGGCCTGTGCAAGAGCCCAACTTACTAGAATAAAACCCTTTGCTGTTTTTGTCCACAAGGGTCATGAATTAGAACACAAAAGAAGAGTTTTTTTTTTTTTTTGATACCAGTAGAGGAAGAAATACAAACAGTTAAGTTACAAATTGAACCATATGAGGTCAACAAAAGTGAGTTGGCACATCAGTAGCCAACTTAGCTAAGTTCCAGACATTTTCTAGGACAACCTTCGGAACCAAAATCAGCTTAAACACTAAACCAGCTTGTTGCATGTGACTAAGATCTGCCATCTCCAATCTGGCTTTGCAAACCCATTAAAGAGTAGAACTAATTTCCTGCAGTTGCTGAGTACCAAAACTTGCTGAAAACCAAGGGTCCTTGCAAGGTGGCTGAGTTGTCAAAGAGTTGGTTGTGGTTGTGGTAGGTCTTAGGTTTAAATCTTACTATCAGAAAACAGGAGGCTAAATCTATAGGGTGTGGGTGCATGGGTGGCGTGTGTGTGGCTAAATTACTTATTATACTTTATTGTAAATGTTTTGATAACAATAACTAAATAACTTATTTTTATTATAAGTTTACATGGAATGATTTGTGTGTGTGTGTGTGTGCGCGTTTGGATAGATTTTAGCTAAATTTTATGTGAGTTTCTATTGCTTTTAGTTAACATAGACTTACGTAAATAGTGAATTGAAGCAATTTAAAAAGGTAATGGTTTTAATTAAAAAAGTAAATAAAATTTGTTATTTAATTTGAAACAACCCCAAACTATTGAAGAATTATGTAATTTACCCAATTTTTAAAATAAGGAGAGCCACTTGGCATGAGGAGCTTGTAGCTACTTGTCGTATTGAGCGAATAGTCATTTTGAGCAAATAGTAACTTGACACAATCACGGCTTCTAATATATAGTATATAATGTCACAACATACAAATGACAAATCTTTATAGCTGACCCAATTAGTTGGGTTTAGACTTAAGAGATTTGTTAAGTTGATGTCCTCGGTTATAACTTTTTGTCCTTGATATCAAAGAGGGGTGCAATGTCCCCAATTCACAGACATTCTTATAAAATCCATCAGTTTATAGAAGTTAACATACTGATCTACTTAGATCAACCCAATTTTCAGAAATTTTTAAACATATACTTATGAACATTGTTCCTACATGTGCCCTTGTATAAAATAAGTTTTTACCTAGATCATGACATACATGTGTTCTTGTAAAAGTTTAGATATGAAATTCAATCTTAAACAAACAAAATTCATAAAGAACAATCATGAAGTAATGAAAAAAAAGTTATAAATCCTTAGAAAATTAAAAATAACAAAAAATTACTACACACATTATGATAAGAATTAACAACATACTTATCCAAAAATAAAAGCCATATTTTAATTAAATAAATTTTCTAAACATTAGGGCTACTCAGGGATTCACCCTCTATATATTCTAACATCACACCAGCTACCAATCACGAACCAGCCCGCATGGAATGGATGATCTTCTGTTTTACTATCAATCTAGAAGCCACTAAAAAATAATTTTTGCTTAAATGAAAAGAAAATGAAAAATAAGGAGGCAGTTATCAAACAATTCTCTAGGACATGACACATGTTTAATATTACATCAATAAACATCACGCATGTATCATCCTTCCAAGTAGATTACTCTGCTTCAATAGTTACTAAATAGCACGATCACAATGTATGGGTGATTATTACCTGTAGTGTTTATATGCCTTATCTTATCAACCTTATCTAACAGGAATGAATCTGGAGGAAAGAAACCCTGGTTCATCAAGTACATGGTTTTTTTATTCATGCAAAAGCTTTCATTAAACAAAAGCACAATTTCATTTATTCTAATATCCACAGCTCAAGTGATATCTAATTAGATGGAAATGGAATGGATCTGTCTGATCCTCAATTGCAAATGCCAAAAACAGATCTAACATACAAATTGTAATCTGTACGACACAATATTTCTACACAAGAAGTACCAAAGACAATTATTTACAAGACTTAGTTGCATACTGTTCATCTTGCATCCATGCCATATAACCTGTAAGTGCGAAACCCAATAAAACTTAGTTTTTCTTGTAGTAAATATATAGTCTTTGGTCGCTTGAAGTTTCCATTTTCTTCTTGTTCCTGTCCTAAATGACAGCAGATTAAAAGGAGACTCAAGTAAGAGAAGTTCTAAATTATCATTATCTATCTCCCACTGTAAACCCTTTACTTTAGAGGATACTCATGGTGTTTTTTGAATGATAGAAAAATAAAAAGGAGCAGCAAGCAAGGAGAACGGGCGAAATGAGGGAAAGAAAAGAACAAAAAGAGAACGAAAAGAAAGGAGACTGTTCCAATTGACATAATCATACGCCTTCTCTAAGTGCAACTTACAAATGATCCATTGGATCTACTACAAACTTTTAAATCCAGGACTTCATTTGCTATTAAATCCAAATCTATCATCTACCTTCCACAAAAGAATTTTGTGAATTTAATAGTAGATTACCCCATACCTTCTTAATATGTTGGCTAGCACCTTATCCAATATTTTATACAAAGTCCCCATTAGATGGGTCAAAAATCTCTAATATAAGTAGCTTCTCACTAGATTGAAGCTAGTTGTTCCTACTACAATATAGTTGTTTCACCACTCCCTCAGTTAAACAGTAAATCTTGGGGTTGGCGCCACATATTCTCAAACTTGAACAGGGTTTTTCATTTTCTCAAAGTTTTGCAAGGATTTGATGATCTAATACCAGCATCGAAAATAGTCTTTTAGCCATATTGTAATCTCATGTCATTGAGCTTAACTATTTATTTGTTCTCAAAAATAAATATATTAAAAAAAATTAAAAAAAAAACTATTTATTCATGCTACATTTAGTGTCCGTTTGTGATCTATTTATTTTGCTGAAATTAAAAACTTTTTACTAAAAGTACTGGTAAAAATTAGCTGAAATAGTACAGTAAGACTTATAAATAGTATCAAAAAGTGCAGTAAGACCTATAAATAATAGTAAAAATAAGCTAAATAGTAAAATAAGTGGACAAAAATAATCTTTGCAAATAGACCGTTAGTTGCTTTTGATCATTTCTCCAAGTGTAGAAGCCCTTCTGGACACTAAAAAATCATGTTTTCAGGACATTTATAATATCTTGCGGTCCGACTTGAATAAGCATGCAGCCAGTGATCATATTGAACCATAAAAAATAAAATGCAAATTGTTAACCCAAAAATCCACGGACCTAAGGTCTAAGAAGGAAGAAGTGGGCCTAAAGAGTATAGGCTTGAAGTGGGTCTAATATCCCAAAACAAGCTAGAGTTGGCCCTAAGGCCCAGAACAAGAAAAGTTAACAACAATAGATGACACGATCTGGGCCTAATGTCCCAAACGAACAAAAATTAGGCCCAAAGAGTAGAAGAGACAAGGATGGCCCAATAGAGGAAACTGCACACAGGCGAAACCAAAAAGTATATAACCCCAATTTCCTCTCATCCCGTTCACAATTCCCAAACTCTCTTCTATTCTATTCTATGGCCGACGAAAGTTCATCGACAACGTCAAGGCCAAATAACGATAGACCCGTCATCGTTTTCGGCGGCTTCACCCTGGGCAAGCAAAGGTCGGTGAGGGATGATGGAGCCATCATATCACAGATAGAATGGTTTTCCATTGATGTCCCAGACGCAGACGCAGACGCAGAGTCACACTGTCAAAAGCAAAAGCTGAATCCGCTTTCGGTGATGGAGATTGAGAAACAGTGTTACTTTGCAGCATTAGACTCCTCTATCTATTGTATTAGCAGTCATAACTTTCGTGATCGAGTTCAGATTTTCGACCTCACCGGTGGTGATATTGATGGTTGGCAGCCTGGTCCTCCACCGATTGTTAGTAGAGTCGAGCCACACAAGTTCGTCGTCGACGGAAAGTTGTACATTTTAGGTGGTGTACGGGAAGTTGACTCTCCCTGGATGGAAGTTTTAGATCCTAAAATAGGAGTGTGGAAACCGTTACCCAATCCTCCAGTGGAGATTGGCTATCATAGTCGGAATGTTGTCGCTCTTCTTCTTAAGCCCAAGAAGCAGATTCTTGTCAGTTCACTCCTTAGTAAACATACTCCTAGCGATCCTCCTGAATTTCGTTTCTTCACATACAACATCGATGATCAGTCTTGGGAACCACTCGACACTCCCGTGTCCGTCTTCAAGCTACTTCGTGGTTTTGGTTTCAGTCAGAGTACTAATACTGCTTTAGCAGATGGTGATACTCTCTATTGGGTTTCCTTCGATTCTTTCGCTAGACATGAATTGGTTATACACGCTTACAATCTGATTACTGATGAGTGGTTCGAGGGCTATCTCGATACTCGCGATGACATTTTTGGGAAGAAAGAATTACTAACTGAGCATAGTCCTCACGGTCTTCTCCATTTAGGTCATAGTAAATTCTGTCTTCTCTTGCAGTCCTCCTTCATTCCTAATACTAATAAGAGGCAGAGGCAACGTGAACAGTACATTGAAATTCCTTACTTGTATTGTGTCATAATTGTTGTTTCTAAAATATCTAACATGGACCCAGACCAACAAGGTTTCAAGGACTTGAATATTTCGGTTGTTGCCACCCACAAGTATTCCATGGATAGCAGAATGAATATCTTGGATGCCCAGTTGCTGTAAGTTTCTCTCAACTCTTTACAAAGACTTAACAATTGTCTGATATGCTACTAATAGTAACCTGACTTGCAGGGATCACTGCTCTTATACATCAAAGCAGAAGAAACCAAAGGTTTCAGAAGATAATTCTGATGGTGAGTCTCTTCCTTTTAAGGAACAGGTGAGTCTCTACTCCACCATCTTATGCAGTGACTATGGTATATGGGTGTTAACATATCTATATAACAAGCAACCTATGTGAATACAGGAGTTTACATGACATCTCTTTGAATATGCTTGTTAACTCAGCTGTATGAGTTTATTTCATACAAAACAAGTTGACTCTAGCAAAGGTTTCATAGAAGTAGGTTGAAAAGTGGTCCTTTTTTATGAGCATTTGTGTATCTCAGTCATTTTTGTTTGCCTCCCTCAAATTATGAAAATATAATTCTTACCTTTCTTGATTGAAACCTAGTTCTTTTTCAATTAAAATTGACTTGAATGCGAGTATGTGAACATGATGCTTTCACTTTGGCTTGACATTGTGCTCAGCTTAGCTGTTTCTAAACCTATTCTTTGTTTTTTGGTCTGTTCAATTAATCATTTTTGAATGAATATTTGCTTATAGTAAAACCTTTTTTAATCTCATATATATGCTCACACTTTATTTAGATTTTATACGAAGGCATGTGACATTTATTTATTTTTTTAATTCTTTTGTTCCCGGTTCATCTTTATCTCTCCCATCCTTGTTTTATCATAAGAGTCTTGAGCTATTGTGTCATGGGAAATTTCTTTGGCGGCAGTTTCAGCTAGTTGTTCCAACCCAGCAAGGACAGACATGTGTTCCATCGGCATCTCAGCAGTTTCAGCCTATGGTACAGGGGTTTCCCTCAAATGTTGCAATGCCTGCTAGTCCGAGTAAACCAAGGGTCCCTCCTGTAACAAATCATGTGCCTGGCCTGCCCCAAAATGATATTAGTGCATTGTCCCAGTTCCAACCAACATCTCAATTGCTTGCACCTGTTGTACCTGGGCAACCTTGGTTATCCTTTAAACATCAGAGTGCAGCATTTGCGACACCAGTACTGCAGACTGGTCAACAACCTTCAGTCATCCCTCTTACAGATTCTGTAAGTGTTTTTTTGTTGTTACATTTTATTTCATTCTAATCTCTTCAGTTAAAAAGTCACCAGGGTCACAAATTTTCTTCTTCCTTTTCTTTTTGTTTCACTATTTTTTTTTTATGTGCTTTTCAAGTTTCTTGAAAAAAATTATTCTTGTTCATGAAGTATGAAATTTCTCAATAATATTTAATACATATTAATATCTTATTAATTTGGAGAAGGTGATGCTTCTTTGTTTTCGTTTTTTTCAATCTCATCATTGCATCCTCATGCTATAGAGAATTGTCAATGTGATCCTGAGTCTCTATTTTATTAATATAGAAAGTGGATTCAATCACCTAAAACTTCTTGGTTTAATTAATGTATAACTAAAAAGATGACAAGGTTGCAATTTTTTCTTTAGACTAGGTTTACTTGCTAACTTGTGTGGGTTATTGATCATTGCACCATATAACTTGTGACAAATAAAAGTACAAATTTTAAACACATAAAAACCCCATTTTAAACATTTGATTATGTATCATATTATGCATATGATTTTATGATACGCATACTATATTGTATCATTCATGAGCACTTATGATGCGCCCTTGCGATATAGAACTTTTTAGCGTAGTAATGGATTAATATAATTTAAACAAAATGTAATCCAAGTGAAGGGAAAATTGCCTGAGAGGTGAGGTTCCTTATATTTCCAACAACCTGAAGGGAAATTCAGTAGTATGAATTAAAGGGTAGATAACCGGAGCGGGAGGTTAGTGATATTTTGCAATAACCAACCCAAGTACACTGGAAATGTACTACAGTGGCTGAAATTAAGGAAATCGTGAGAAACTTTGAATTAGGATTCTGATTATTGCTTTGATATGATACTAATAAATTTTTGTATCTAGCTTTAGTCCTTGTGCATTGATTTATCTATTTTTGTTTTGTGAAAACTAACTAGTTATAGTTTTGGAATCTCTAATTTGGATTTTCAGGCAGTAACTGTTCCTAGCCTTAATCAACACTCCTCATCTGATTGGCAAGAGATTAGGTAATTTTTTGCTATGGCTGCAGGTCCTATCATTTCTGCTTCTCTTCTGCAATGTTATTGACCTCATGCTTCTTTGTAATAGCTTAACATTCCGATTTGAATTTTAGAAAATCTTGGAAGTGGTTGGTGGCATTTAGTGTTCTTTTCTTAGTAGCTTACTCTGATTTATTCTTGTTTTTTTCTAGATATTATTACAACAAGAGGACAGGTGAGTCTACCTGGGATAAGCCACCAGAATTGAGCGCCCCAATTGAGGTGAGTTAAATTACCGATTGGTTACTTTTGTCGTATTTTATTGTTATCTTCTTTTACCGGTTGAACGTGCCATTGAAATTTAACTTATCCATCTTTCATGTTCATATATACTGTCTTTTATTTTAATTGATTTTCCCCCTCCTTTGTATCATTATTTTTGCATGCTTTTGTTTGTTTTTTTACTGCTATGTCTATTTTGGTGTCTATGGTTTTCAAAGGTTGGTTCTACAAGTACTATTAGGTGCTACTTATTTTGGAGCTATGATTTGCTAGATCATTGTCAATTGCAATACCCAAGTTAAAAAATTGTAGGTGGATTCTATTATATTTCATATTTCTGAATTTTTTTTTTTTTCTTTAGGCTCTCTAGGTTAATTTGTAATAGAGATGATGGTGATTTATGTTCTACACATACAAATCCATGCTCAGTTCTGTGTCTTTGCTGTGTTGGGCTGACTTGGTTGAGGAAGCTGTAACATTTCAGAACCTAATGGTTTTTGTGGAATTAATGCTCATTTATTTCCATGGAAGAGTATTTGGTGTGCCAAGGTACCCAAGAAGGTGTCATTCTTTTTGTGGATAGCTTCGTGGGGTAAGACTCTCACAATTGATAACCTCAACAAGAGGGGTTTACTGCTAGGCAATTGGTGTTGTATGTGTAGATGCAGTAGGTAAACAGTGGATTATTTTTTGATCCATTGCGATATTGCTCATGCTTTATGTAGCAATGTGTTTATGATTTTTGGATTTATTGGGTATTGTGGACAAAATAGCACCCATTCTTTTTTGTTGGCGTAATTGGTTTGGAAAATATTCCCGAATGTATGGAATTTGGTGCCGGCATGCGTGATGTGATTAGTGTGGAAGGAGCATGACGGTCACAATTTTGAGGAGGTTGATAGACCTATTGAATTAAAGACTATCCTGCTTCATACCTTGTTTGATTTGTCTAGGACATGAGGTTTTACCAATTGTACCTCAATTTTTAATTTCCAACTTCCTTCTCGATTTTCTTATTGATTTGCTTGTGTTTTTCCAAGGTTCTTTATGTTCTTGATCATGAACATAGAGTAGTGTTTTCATTTTCAATAACATTATTTTACTTATAAAAAAAAAAGGGCATAATAAAGACTAAAAAAGGACTAGTCTTATGATAGCTAATGGGCTCAATCTTTATGAGGATTTATGTCCTATTTGCAAGTGTGTGTGTGAGTGTGAGAGTGAGAGAGATGCTTTTTTCCTTGATTGACAAAAACTACAATGGGCTCAACTTGGTACTAATATTTTGCTTTTGGAGACCTTTTATGGGTAGCTAAGCACATGACAATATTCACATTGTAGTCATATAGGTTTTAATGCTTAACTTAGTTGTAGACCTATCTAACTATGGTTGTAAATCTGGCATGATGATAAAAACTATTGATTTTTGCAAAATAGATGGGTATCAATGTTTAATTGGAAATGTGTAATTACTTTTGAAGTCTCCAGAATTCTCTATATTGAGTTCTAATAATGAAACTGACTCCTTGAGAGTATTTTGCTTACCTAAGTCAGTGGTTGGTAAGGATGTAGCTTAAATGAAATATTTACTAATACAGAATTTTGACAAGATTATTACAGAGGTATCTTCTTATGTTTCGTTTGCTTTATCTACAACTTTGTTAGTTTGTCTAAGTTGTTCACAATCAGAAGTTACACTTTTAATGATTATATTTTGTAACTATTAATGTTTGTATTTCTTGCCATAGAAATTGCACAAATGAAGATTGGATGAGATTGAGGAAGATGTTATGAATTTGGACATCAACAAGGAATCTATGGGTGGTACTCTTGCACTCTCTTTTGGTTGCTCCAACTAGATCAAATGTGATGCTTAGCATTTGATGAGTTTTATGGAACTTATATTTTAGTTGAACTGTGTTAGGTTGAATTATGAAACTTCATTTGGGATGTCATGAGCATCCACAACCGGTTTTCATACCTTATCTTATTTTACCATCCCAAAAAGCTACTTTATCAATTATACCATACCATTTTACAATATACTCAGCATCCCAAAACTCTATTATTTTACCATTTTATTAAAATATTATTTTTTGGATGGCAGAAAGAAAGAAAGAGAAAAATAATTAGCTACTGTAGCAAGAGAGAGGGGCTTGAACTGACTGACGCGCTATTAAAATACACTATTTTTGGATGGCATAGCGCTAGAGTGCGATCTCATATGTGAGATTGCACTGTAGCGCTATGCCAAAAAAATTTGGCCGGTCCCAAGTATAGCCATCCAGTTGTTGGAGCAATTTGGGCCCAAATGCCAAATATAATTTACAATTTGGCATTTGAGAAGCCCACTGTTGATGCTCTTATAAAGGACTTTCTAGATTGTATGTTATAAGCACTTTCATGTAATTATGAACTTTTGGATTGTATGCTTTTTAAGTTGAGCTTCGTATTTTTCAATTTTTATGGTAGTTAAATGCGAGCTGAGCCATGCTATGTGTTTATTATTGTCATATTTTTATGGGTTGGTTACACTCTTGAATATGCTTGTTAACTCACCTGTTTGAGTTTATTTTCATATCAAACAAGTTTGACTCTGGCAAAGGTTTCATAGAAATAGTTCGAAATGTGGTCGTTTTTGGGAACTTTTATACTTTTTTTCCTTTTATGTACCATTTCTCCATTATAATGTAATTTGTTTTAGGTGATGGTTCTGCAAGTACTATTAGGTGCTACTTATTTTGGAGCTATGATTTGCTGGATCATTGTCAATTGTAGTACCCAAGTTAAAAAATTGTTGGTGGATTCTATTATATTTCATGTTTCTTGAATATTTTTTTCTTTAGGCTCTCTAGGATAATTTGTACTGGAGATGATGGTGATTTATGAATATTTTTTTCTGCACGTACAAATTTGTGCTCAATTTTGTGTCTTTCCTGTGGTGGGCTAACTCAACTTGAAGGTACTGTAAAATTTCAAAATAAAGCAGGTGTATTTTGGGAATTAGTAAAAAATTCATTAAATCTAATTTCATTCCCTCCAATTCCTCCCAATTTTAGAGAGAATGAAAATTTAAAGTTTTGAGGAAATAGAGACGAATGAGTATTTCCCCCTAACCATTCCATCCCCTCCCATTTAAACTCCCAAACAAGGAAATTGACTTTTTATTTCCTCCATTAAAACTCTCAAACGAGAGCTTAATGATCATTTCATTTCCTCATGAACTCTCAAACGAAGCATAAGGATGTAATTTAAAAAAAAAAAAAGTATTTGGAATGTTATAATGTGTGTTTAGTTTGTCTAATAAAATGATGTTACATCATTTTTATTATGCCACATGGCATCATTTTATTGGATGAACTAAACATTTGGCAAATTTATGTTGCAAACGGAATATGACTTTAGAGAGTAAAATCAAAATTTTGAAATTTCTGGGTGTAAAATTCAAAGACCCCCAAACTAGTGTGCCTTGAACTTTAACCTAAAATCAACAAATAAAGATTCTTGTATATATTGTTTGACTTAGATTCTTGTATATATATTAAAAAAAAATATTTAAGGAAAATTTATATAAACAAGGGGTAATGTCTAACAACTAACTAGAGAATGGGAAATATGTGATGATGACGTTGTGTAAAGACTTTTAGTTTCTAATAAAAAGGAAAAGGAGAAGTTTTTTTTTTTTTTTTTTTCCTTTGGAATCACATTTGACTAACCTAATTACAAGTTAGCGTTTTTATTGACTTCCAAATTCTCATCTATTTGTAGGCCCTAATTGCAAGTTCTATATCTAAAGGTGATTACAGGACTGTGAGAGACATTGCAAACTATGTATTAAAGGTAGGCCTACCTTGTATGCTTTTCCATTATGTTCTGTGTCTAATGCAGACCTTTAGTTGAGTAGATTCTATTCAAGGTTGATGTTTATATTTTTTTTATAGATAGAATTGCTCACTGGAGTTTTCTTGTCTACAATTCTGGGTGAATCTTGTTTGTCCTTATGTTACAAATGATTGCCTACATATGATACTTTAAGAAAATTGTTACCTATTGCAAACCAAATATATTATGCATTTCGATTTAAAAATTTTTCCCCCTATGTTTAATATTTCGAGTTATGGAGAATTCTTGCATCCACCATTTTCATTAATATTACATTTCCACATGCAAACATGGATGGTTGTTTATAAAATCATGTTGGAGGTTGATATGTAAAAGAGTTCTAAGTCACCTGTTTGGTTACTGAGCTGACAATCTCTATTAAATATCATGTTAAATATTAGCCTTGATACACCATGTTGAATATGCTAATATGGATGCGGAAGCGAAAGCATAAAGTATAGAACACAATAACACACAAGAGTTACGTGGTTCAGCCTAACGGCCTACATCTACGAAGAAAACCCTAAAGGGCTACATCAATAATATATTATAGTGTAATACAAATCCTATGTTACAATGAACCATAACATGTGTATATATAGTAGACTAAACCATAAACTAATAGACTTCTAGTACAAGTAGGAGACTTGGCTTGCACACAAAATAGAATTAAGCTTGGGCTTATTCTAATGGGCTAATATATTTCTAACACCCCCTTTCAAATTCAAGATGGAAGCTTGATGAAATCTTGAGATTTGATAAGGTTGAGAAGATCCCTTGAATGAAGTTTGGCTCTGTAACGGTGGTTTGAGGAAGGCAATGGTCTTGCAGTGTTGATGCGACTTCTATCGGTGGCATGACTATACCAGAGAGATTTGACGGCAGCAATAGGAAGCCAAAGAAGATGAACGCAGCGAAGAAACACCGAGGAAGACAAAGATTGCTCTTAATACACCGTAAGGACAGAAAACCATGGCCACGGGAAGGTGGCTTTGATACCATGTTAAATATCATGTTAAATATTAGCCTTGATACACCATGTTGAATATGCTAGTATGGATGCGGAAGCGAAAGCAAAAAGTATAGAACACAATAACACACGAAGGTTACGGGGTTTAGCCTAACGGCCTACATCCACAGAGGAAACCCTAAAGGGCTACATCAATAATATATTATAGTGTAGTACAAATCATATGTTACAATGAACCATAACATGTGTATATATAGTAGACTAAACCATAGACTAATAGACTTCTAGTACAAGTAGAAGACTTGGCTTGCATACAAAATAGAATTAGGCTTGGGGTTATACTAATGGGCTAATATATCTGTAACAACCTCAAATAGCAAATAGATAGATAAGAAAAAATGTGTCCTTCCAAATTCTAAATAATACTAATGTATGAAAACAATGAGGTCAGGTAAATTAGATTTTACCAGAAAAGATGTGTCTTTTTTCTTCATATTTTTTCTTTTTTGGATATATGGACCAGTTGGTCTAGTCCAATTTCATACACCCTGGCATGCATTTCATGGTGAAGATCCTTATCATACTGCACTTATGCCATATCTGTGAATATTAGTATTCATGGCTTCTGCAGGCACCTTTTTATAATATCAAATGGTTTCCTTGCAATAGAGCTTATTTGAAGTGATAATCTACATTTGTGCATGTTAAAATCCCAAATGCCAGTAATGTTGGCTCTGGATTTAATGATTCATTTGGCTGGACTCTTTTTGACTTGAACATAATTCATGATGAGCATAAAGATGATCCACTGGCAGTCTTAAAAGCTGATTTTGTGAGTTTCACATTCTTCTTTACTTATCCAAATAAATCGAGCATTAAAACTTTGATGGCCCTGCCATTGCTTGCTTGGCTTCCGCAACCGTCTACCCAGCCTTTCGCCACTGGTCGCAACTGTTATTTGAACCTCGACTTGAAAAAAACATTTATATATATATATATATATATAAATCTTTTTTAATAGTTTAATTTACTTTTAAAATTATTTTGGGATACCTTAGCTTAAATCTTGCATACCTTGATCATAGATCAACCTAGTCCAAAACCAAATAACAACACAAATCAAACAACATCAAAAATCAAAAATCTCTCTCTCTCTCTCTCTCTCTCTCTCTCTCTCTCTCTCTCTCTCTCTCTCTCTCTCTCTGTGTGTGACATGAGTCCTTGTAGCATATGACTCACTTGAAATAATTATACACTCACTATTGCATGTGTCCTTGTCGCGCATGATGGAGACAAATATATATCTATTGTTGGTTGTGGTCTCCACGTTTGTAACCAAACTTTATTCTGGTTAATTGATATTGTGTAAAGTAAGAAAAGTGGTTTTGTTTTTTATTGGGAAAATTTTATTATACACTTGTTATTGCACACTCTATTTTGAAATTGTGTTTTCAAAACATATTTTCAGAATTTTAATTGCAAACACGATTTCAGTCCATAGAGTAGTGTGTATTGTATGGTAGGACTGTAATCACAGGTGGCACTATATGTTGTTCACCTTGATTATTTGAACCCCAACTTGAAATATATATATATATATATATATATAATATATTTAATAGTTTAATTTACCTTAAAATTATTTCTATATATCCTGGCTTAAATTTTGCACATCTTGATTACTGATTAGCCTAGTCCAAAACTAAACAACAACACAGATTAGCTCATTTCAAAACCAAACAACATCATAGATCACAGATCTCTCTCTCTCTCTCTCTCTCTCTCTCTCTCTCTCTCTCTCTCTCTCTCTCTCTCTCTCTCTCGTTGTTTTCAACTCTAAGAGTAAAGAGTGAGTGTTTTTGAGTTGTGAGTGCTTCTCTCTTTAGTATAAATTTATACTATATGTATGTGAGTGCATGTATGATATTGATTGTGTGCATTATTATTATTATTATTATTATTATTATTATTATTTGTGATGTGTGTGAACATGTGCATGCATAATATAAATATAATATAACTTTATATAAATTAATAATTAGGAAATATAATTGGTTTGTTACATATGTGTGTATTCTTATCATATTATAATAACTTTTTGTTATAAAGTTAGTGATTGTTTTGATTGGTTAAGTAGACACTTATTGTATTATTTATATATGGATAAGTGTAGCTGTGTGTGTTAATAATTAATATAGTGTTAGTGTAGTAGGTTGAGTTAAAATATTTTAGGATAAATTTATATTTGGTCCCTAACCTTAACACCTAATTTCAATTTGGTCATTGACATTTTAAATGTGTCAACTTGGTTTTTAACATTTTGGTGTTGTATCAAAATGGTCCTCGTTACGAATGATGAATGAAAAATGTTGACTTAGCTATCAGTCAAAATAATATATTATTTAACTGCCACGTGGACTGACACCAGTTTTGCCACATCATATTACATTAATTTTTATGCCAATTAACGAACACTCTGAAGACACAAGTTAGCATATACACTAAAAACCAATACTTGTGCGCCAATACATCTCTCTTCTTTTATGAATTAGAAATTTCATTAATTAAGAACAACACTTCCTACAAATACAGCTTGAAAAGAAAATAAAAGAAAATGATAATATGATAATAATGATAGACTCGAGCCTTGTATGATTCTTTAACAAACTAAATAATTATCTCCCATCATCAAGTACCGATATTTTAACCTGGCTATTTATGCTGTCGTAACATGCAAAATCACAATTAACACCACTGAGACAATCATCATCTGGTTTACTGAGTAAGTACTCAGTCTCTTCTGAACCCATATTGCCTTTAACATGTGGAGGTTTCTCCATTGCTTTCAAGCCCTCAAGTTCCAACGCAACTTCTTTCATGGTAGGCCTCTCTTCTCCCTTCAAGCTTAAGCATCTCTTCACTAACACGACAACCTCCATAACTTGCTCCGCATTTCCCTCATTCAACACTCTGCGGTCAAGAATTTCAAACAAGCGGTTCTCTTTCATTGCTAAGACAAAATGCATGGCTAAGTTTCTCTCTGCTTCTGGCCTATTAAAAGAAAGTGCTTTCTTTACAATTAGTAACTCTGCAAGGAAACTCCAAAACTATAAACATCACTCTTTTCAGTTAACTAGCTTGATTGAAAGTATTCAGGATCCAAGTATCCAAGTGTCCCTTGCACCAATGTGGTTAACTGAGTTTGATACAAAGGAACCAGCCTTGAAACTCCAAAATCGGATACCTTAGCTATGTAATTATCATCTAAGAGTACATTAGTGCTCTTGATATCTCTATGAATGATCGGAGTGGAAGCAGCAAAACGCAAATAAGAAAGTTCCCCTGCAGTCTCTGTAGCTATTTGCAATCGTAATTGCCATTGAAGCGTGGAAGAATGGTTCGTGTGATGTATATGGTTGAAAAGGGCACCATTGGTAACAAATTCATATACCGACATAGGAACTTGAGTCCCACATCGCTTAAGTGAGCGTCCAAAGCCTAGTTCATAAGGGGTGCCCTCCCTTGATGTGTATGAGGCCTTTTCCCATGAGACTTGGTGTCATGTGGTAAGAACAAAACCTTGAGGGACTAAGAGAGCCTTCGGGCCGCCCAAAGAGGACAATATCATGAAGGGGACGATTCTAGTGACATGGATATGGATGAGAAATCAAGGGGTGGTTCTTTTGAAGTGTACTCTGCATCAGGTACTTCTAATAGCAGTTAAGTAAATGGGCGTGAAGAGTATTCGAAAACTGTGAAATCACAAAAAGTTGAGAATTCAGTTTAAGTTTTCTCAGGTTCTTCAAGAGGTGACATTATTACCCTATCAAGTTCTGAAGAAAGGAATTCAACAGAAAAAGATGTTCCCAATTCCCAATCTCTAAGTGGAGCAGCTAAAGGGACTAGTGGAAGAAGTGATTATGAGGAGAAAATAATATCAAGTTCAGGGAGAAGGGAAATTCATAAACTCAAGAAAAACGATGACGAGGAAAATGTCGTAATGATACAGAAAATGACAGTGAATTCTTAGATAATGATGAAAAGAAAAATGCTTTTGGCATCAAATGTTAACAGGTATTGAACTTGTGTATTCATAATTTCTTGTTATCATGATGGTCTTATTTTCCTGCAAATAATATATCAACGATGTTTGTGTTAAATGACTAGTGTGCAGAATCAGAATAATGGGCACCGTGAAAGAGTAACTCTGGGGAAGCATGATACTTCAAAGTATCACAAAAGGTTGCATCTCTACTAGAACATCATATTTTTTTTGTCAGATCTGCTTTTGTACAAACTGTTCATCCTACTCTCATTTCCCAACTTGCAAAAATGATGCAGGTTAACTGAGTAACAGGTAAGACTTTTTTGACAGTTCCATCTCTGCTGCCCTGCCACCAGTGCTCTTAGTGTGAAGTATAGGAAACCAAAGCCCACAAATCCCAAGCCTTTTAGGCTAAGAACTGATGTATGTGAACTTTTCCAGCCCAGTTTGTTTAAAGAGACAGTTAAAAGTTTTTCCTTCATATCTGATGTCAATTAAGTTGTTTTAGGAAAGAGGGATTCTTAAGGAAGCAAACTTGGAGACAAAACTTGCCCCTTTGAAAGAAATTACAACAGCTCCAAGGCCTCTGGTTAGAAACTCAGAAAGAATTCTTAAAAATTATGCCTGGTAAGTTTATTATCAAACTATTTTTCCTCTAATAACTGAGATTCATGGAGCTATACAATTGATATTTTGGTTCCGATCTCAGAAAAATTAAAAAGTCCATGGAAAAAGTGAACCTGAGTATGATGTGCATGAAGATGGTGAAAGGAAAGTGGACAGAACAACAAACGATGATCGATTTGTAAGTCTCTGATACATTTTTAAAAAATTATAAGCAAAATATGTCCTGCTTACTGCTGTTTAAAGCACGTTGTTCCTTTGACGTTACTTAATTTTCATGGTTAAAACCTTGTTTAATTTTACATAAAAATTATGTGTAGTTTCAAATGAACAATGTGTCAGTCCTATCGCTTATTATTTTACTGTTGTTATTCCCCATCAGGGAAAGCTTATTCTCAAACTGAATGGGATATTATTGTTAGCTAGCAATTGACACCCATGTCACTAACAAATTAAAAGTTAGTCACCTTTGTTATTACCACGCAAGGATTAATCAAATTTGAACCTTTTGTAATCATTTATATAACTCAAACTAATCTAGTATATACTCGACGTGAGACCCATCACCTGATAGCACAATGATTTAATGATCAAAATTCAACCACAAAGACACAGTCCAAGGTCTCAAACTTGATTACGCAAATTCACTCTTTAACTTTTGGTCACAGTTGAAGAGGTAGATTTGATTTGATGAGGGCAATGACAATTCCAACCTACCAATTTTGCTTGCACTTCTATTTCAAAATTGAATCATTTCTATCTCTCTCCTTTCTTGTTGATGGGAAAGCCCCAAGTACCTTCCCAGATTTATTATGGCCTGATCAAACTAGCATCTCTACTGGGAAAAAGGTTCAAAAGAAGTGGACAGTGATAAGACTTGACTTGAGTGAGGAACTCTTGCTTAAGGAAAACACCTCTGGACTGGCTTGTGTTTATGCAGCATCTACCAATTCTTTTTGCATTAGATCTGTTAGCCTTCATATTTTGAGTAGGTAAGTTTTTGTCCAAAAATCCTAATCTCACCATCTGACAGTGATTCATGCAATCATGATATGCACACTCTTTTAGTACAAATATTACAACCCCCATATTTTTCTTCTTCAGGAAATTGTTTGAATCTCCAAAAATCGCCCAAGGGAGGTCACAAGGACCTGCCACTACATAGGTTCCCCCACAACAGACATCTTTTAACAAGTATAGGACTAACAAACTACAACTTAAGAGTCAAGAGTCAATAGAGTCTTTTACCTTAACCAAGGCATGAATTTCCTGCTTAATCAAGGAAAGGACTTCCACATTGGCCCAGTCTAGAATGCCGAAGCAACCACAACCCCCTATGAAGCCAATGGTATCAATAGTCATTTCCCCATCAAAAGGTAATTTTCTAATAAGATCATTAGCTTTGTCCCACTAGGTTCCACAGGGTTCTAAATCTTTGACAACATACAAATACCCTACATTTCTACCAAAAACTTTCATGTTCAAAGCATGAGACCACTGAGCCTTAATATATACTTTGTCCTTTTTAGAAAGACTAATGACAGCAAAACCCTAACAAATGGAGAGACAAGTTCTTGGTTCCGTAGGTTTCAATTGGGCAAGAGGGGTAATACTCCATAGTGCTTCTTTTAGTAGAGGGCATGCCAACCATTTAAGTGGTTTTGGTGAAATTAAAAGGGTAACTATTCTGTTCACGGTCCTGCTCACAGGAATACTACCAAACTTCTATCTGAACAATAAATTCATATGAACATAAAAATTTATTCCAAGATAAATAATTTCCATATCTGTAACATTGGTGCTATCCAAACAGACCACAAGCCCCATTTTGCAAAATACAAATCTAAAAAATGCTAAAGATTAATGCATTATTATGTTCAAGAGATCCCCTCCATCATTCAAATGAGCACTTCTCTTGCTTACCTAGGCTGCTACTGATGAATAATTTTGAATAAAAGTATAGCCCCTGCACACTCTTGCAATGTATTGAACCACAAATTCCAAGTTTCAAGAAATAAATCAGGTGGGATGGGTAAACCATGGCTCTGTTGACTAGCAAGGTCTTCATTCCAGTGAAAGGAGTAGTGCCAATGTGGAGCAATAAACAATCTTAATTATACCCACTAAATACATTAAAACTCAACATACATTATATTCCACTAAAGTAGCTTCAATTATTTGGAACCTTAATTCTCTCAGATGTCATCATCTAGGAACATCAAACAAGAAGCTTGTTTCTCATCTTCCGATCTGCTGTGCAAGTCCTTTCAAAGTCCATTCTTCTTGATATTTTTCAGCCTCTCATTTGCAGTGACAAGTTCTACAGCTATGCCTGGCTCATTAGCAGAGTGTCCAACATTTGGAACAACCTGTTGACAGTGATACACATTTGTATGTTGATTGTATATAGGAAAGAAATATGAAACCAGAACTTGAAGGACATATATGTGAAATATTGACTGAAAGTAATTGTATGCTAACTATAAAATAGCTTCGTTCCCTGAGTTAATCAGGGTATCTACAAATAAAGAATTCTGAATGGTCCGCCCTACTGTTCATTCTTGGGATATGAGAGAAAAACAATACTTATTAGAAAGTAAAAAAGATGAAAGAAATTCTTTTTAATGATGGATTTTCCATCAAGCATACTGAACTTATGTAGAACCACATCCTTAGTTCAAGGCCATGATGCCTCTTTCTGGAACCTCATTCCAGTTTATACACATAATAAAACTTGGAATGAAGGAAAGAATTCCCATAATTTTAGGTTGATAGTTGGTTACTTGAAGATAAGTTGGCTATGAACTGCTTATCCACACCTTAATATGTGCACTACTTTTGTAGCAATGACATAGAATTACTGCATCATTTGATAAGTAATCTTACTATTCTGCACCCTCATAACAATTAAGTCTTAAATTAATGGTCACATATACTTTGAAACTTTCTGGTTTTATCACACTCAAGCTAAATGATAAGTCAATAACATAATCAGGTACAACCGTACACCACCAGTCTTACTTCCTCATCTGAAAATAGATGGGCATTGAAAATTCATTCTTATGAAACAAGGTAAACAACATAATCATCCTAAAATGCCCTTATGCAGTTTAAAAGGTGGGTTCAAATTTGAGAAAATGTGATGTCAAATCAAAGGGTAATAGGGATGTTAAATGGATAGATGCTTTCATTTTTGGAAACTCCCAAAAAATTTGGGATGGCCCAATAGAAGAGCACCCTACATATTGGGAGAAGGAGCAAGTATTATTTTCAGTCAAAGGAAATCCTCTTTATGCTTTACAATGGACTGAAAAGTACTAAGCCTGTGCAAGAGCCCAACTTACTAGAATAAAACCCTTTGCTGTTTTTGTCCACAAGGGTTAGTCATGAATAAGAACACAAAAGAAGAGTTTATTGACTTGGTGGCTGAGTTGTCAAAGAGTTGGTTGTGGTTGTGGTTGTGGTAGGTCTTAGGTTTAAATCTTACTATCAGAAAACAGGAGGCTAAATCTATAGGGTGTGGGTGCCTGGGTGTAGCTAAATAACTTATTATACTTTATTGTAAATGTTTTGATAACAATAACTAAATAACTTATTTTTATTATACAAGTTTACATGGAATGATTTTTTTTTTCTTTTGTGTTTGGATAGATTTTAGCTAAATTTTATGTGAGTTTCTATTGCTTTTAGTTAACATAGACTTATGTAAATAGTGAATTGAAGCAATTTAAAAAGGTAATGGTTTTAATTAAAAAAGTAAATAAAATTTATGGTTTAATTTGAAACAAACCCAAACTATTGAAGAATTATGTAATTTACCCAATTTTTAAAATAAGGAGAGCCACTTGGCATGAGGAGCTTGTAGCTACTTGTTGTATTGAGCGAATAGTCACTTGACACAATCACAGCTTCTAATATATAGTATATGATGTCACAACATACAAATCTTTATAGCTAACCCAATTAGTTGGGTTTAGACTTTAGAGATTTGTTAAGTTGATGTCCACGGTTATAACTTTTTGTCCTTGATGTCAAAGAGGGGTGCAATGTCCCCAATTCACAGACATTCTTATAAAATTCATCAGTTTATAGAAGTTAACATACTGATCTACTTAGATCAACCCAATTTTTAGAAATTCTTAGACATCTGGTTCCTACATGTGCCCTTGTATAACATAAGTTTTTACCTAGATCATGACATATGTGTTCTTGTAAAAGTTTAGATATGAAATACAACCTTAAACAAACAAAATTCATATACAGGAAAACAACAATCATGAAATAATGAAAAAAAAATTATAAATCCTTAGAAAATTAAAAATAACAAAAAATTACTACACACATTATGATAAGAATTAACAACATACTTATACAAAAGTAAAAGCCATATTTTAATTAAATAAACTTTCTAAGCGTTAGGGCAACTCAGGGATTCACCTTGTATATATTCTAACATCACGCCAACTACCAATCACAAATCAGCCCGCACGGAATGGATGATCTTCTGTTTTACTATCAATCTAGAAGCCACTAAAAAATAATTTTTGCTTAAGTTAAACAGTAAAGCTAGTTGTTCCTACTACAATATAGTTGTTTCACCACTCCCTCAGTTAAACAGTAAATCCTGGGGTTGGAGCCACATATTCTCAAACTTGAACGGGGTTTTTCCTTTTCTCAAACTTCTGCAAGTATTGGATGATCTAATACTATATTGGGATAATTATAATCCCATGCCACTGAGCTTAAGAAACTATTTATTTGTTCTCAAAAATAAATATATATAAAAAATAAAAAATAAAAACTATTTATTCATGCTACAGGAAGCCACGTAATCAATGCCAAAAAAAAAAAAAAAAGAAGCCACGTAATCCCATGTCATATAATTCCATCAGTTTATTTTGTTGAAATTGAAAATTTTTTGCTGAAAGTACTGGTAAAAATTAGCTAAAATAGTAGAGTGAGACCAATGAATAGTACCAAAAAGTGCAGTGGGACCCATGAATAGTAGCAAAAATAAGTTAAATAGTAAAATAAGTTGGTTTTTCTCAAAAATAAAATAAAATAAAATAAGTGGACAAAAATAACTTTTGCAAACGGACCATTAGTTGCTTTTGATCATTTCTCCAAGTGTAGAAGCCAGTCTGGACACTAACAAATCATGTTTCCAGGACATTTATAATATCTTGTCGTCCGACTTGAATCTGTGAAGCATGTAGCCAATGTTCGTATTGAACCATAAAAAATAAAATGCAAAATTTTAAACAGTTAACACAAAAGTCCAAGGAGAGGTGAACACGGACTTATGGCCTGTTTGAATGGAGGGAGAAAGACAGGGGAGTAGAGGGGGGTAGAATAGAGTTAGCTAAAAATAAGCTAATTTTATGCTAAATCTACTTTATTGTACTCTACTCTCCCTCCCTCTCTCTCAATCCAAACGGACTATTAAGATCTAAGAATGTTATAATTTATAGGCAAAGGATGAAGTGGGCCTAAAGAGTTTAGGCTTGAAATGGGTCTAATATACCAAAACAAGCTAGAGTTGGCCCTAAGGCCCAGGACAAAGAAAAGTTAACAACAATAGATGACACAATATGGGCCTAATGTCCCAAACGAACAACAATTAGGCCCAAATAGTAGAAGAGACAAGGATGGCCCAATAGAGGAAACTGCCCAAAGGCGAAACCAAAAAGTATATAATAACCCCTATTTCCTCTCTCATCCCGTTCGTTCACAATTCCCAAACTCTCTTCAATTATATTCTATTCTATGGCCGACGAAAGTTCATCGACAACGTCAAGGCCAAATAACGATAGACCCGTCATCGTTTTCGGCGGCTTCACCCTGGACAAGCAAACGTCGGAGAGGGATGATGGAGCCCTCGTATCACAGATAGAATGGTTTTCCATTGATGTCCCAGACGCAGACGCAGACTCACACTGTCAAAAGCAAAAGCTGAATCCGCTTTCGGTGATGGAGATTGAGAACCAGTGTTACTTTGCAGCATTAGACTCCTCTATCTATTGTATTAGCAGTCATCACTTTCGTGATCGAGTTCAGATTTTCGACCTCACCGGTGGTGATATCGATGGTTGGCAGCCTGGTCCTCCACCGATTGTTAGTAGAGTCAAGCCACACAAGTTCGTCGTCGACGGAAAGTTGTACATTTTAGGTGGTGTACGGCAAGTTGAGTCTCCCTGGATGGAAGTTTTAGATCCTAAAATAGGAGTGTGGAAACCGTTACCCAATCCTCCAGTGGAGGTTGGCCATCATAGTCGGAGTGTTGTCGCTCTTCTTCTTAAGCCCAAGAAGCAGATTCTTGTCAGTTCACTCCTTAGTAGCGATCGTCCTCCTACATTTCGTTTCCTTACATACAACATCGATGATCAGTCTTGGGAACCACTCGACACTCCCGTGTCCTACTGCAAGCTACTTCGTGGTTTTGGTTTCAGTCAGGGAACTAATACTGCTTTAGCAGATGGTGATACTCTCTATTGGGTTTCCTTCGATTATTTCGCTAGACATGAATTGGTTATACACGCTTACAATCTGATTACTGATGAGTGGTTCGAGGGCTATCTCAACACTCGCGATGATATTTTTGGGAAGAAAGAATTACTAACTGAGCGTCGTCCTCACGGTCTTCTCCATTTAGGTCATAGTAAATTCTGTCTTCTCTTGCAGTCCTCCTTCATTCCTAATACTAATTGGAGGCAGAGGGAACGTGAACAGCACATTGAAATTCCTTACTTGTATTGTGTCATAATTGTTGTTTCTAAAATATCTAACATGGACCCAGGCCAAGAAGGTTTCAAGGACTTGAATATTTCGGTTGTGGCCACCCACAAGTATCCCATGGATCGCAGCATAGATATCTTGGATGCCCAGTTGCTGTAAGTTTCTCTCACCTCTTTACAAAGACTTAACAATTGTCTCATATGCTACTAATAGTAACCTGACTTGCAGGGATCGCTGCTCTTATACATCAAAGCAGAAGAAACCAAAGATTTCGGAAGATAATTCTGGTGGTGAGTCTCTTCCTTTTAAGGAACAGGTGAGTCTCTACTCCACCATCTTATGCAGTGACTATGGTATATGGGTGTTAACATCTCTATATAACAAGCAACCTATGTGAATACAGGAGTTTACATGACATCTCTTTGAATATGCTTGTTAACTCAGCTGTATGAGTTTATTTCATACAAAACAAGTT
>CM032332.1:27392310-27425988 GCA_019022515.1 Quercus aquifolioides | reverse complement strand
TCAACAGCAATTTTTTCTCTAAGTTTCAAAGCTAAGAGTAATGCATCTGGGTTTCCTACTTCAGTAGATCCTTCAAACCACTCATGCAGTCCTGGAGCTTCAAGAACATGATTCAACAACGCTTCCTTGGGCAACTGTAAAACCATAATAAGACAGGTCACTAAATATACTAATTCAAAACTGCAGCATTAGAAACACAAACGCCCCCCTCCCCCCCAGCAGGATGAAGGCTACAGGCAAGGTAAGGCACGTGTGAGGGAGAAATCAGTCCTATAATGTAAAAGGAGAGCCTGATATTAGGGAATTGTATTGTGTACTGGAAACACAAAATTGGTGGATTGGTGTTGTATTTATAGATTTAATGGCAAGAAATGTGGACCATTTTTTGTGCATTGTGATGTGGAAAGCGGTGGTCTTTCCATCTTTCTATGTCAAAATTACTGAACTGAAATCTTCATTTGTGAGATCTGAGTGGTCTCAATGCACTCCCGTTAGTGATGGACATTCACTTGTCCTCTCGTATAGATTATAAATTTTCAGTACTATTCTTTCCAAGAGTTTTGTGTATACACCATGTGTACATAAAATCTCTCTTCAACACCAATAAAAGTAATATTTAATATATATATATATATGACCTATTTTTTTAATATTTTCCATGTTCAGTAGTAATTAAAGATAATATCCTCCTTCCCTGATAAGTGCTAGGTCGAGGGTGACGTAATGGGTTCAAGACCCATTGGGTGCATGAAATTAGAATCCAGTCTTCCACTTGGGCACATAAATCATGTAGAACTAGGCATACATGCCCATGCAATAAAAAAATGATAAGTAAGCAAAAAATATTTCACTAATATCACTGAAATTGAATTATAAAATAAATAGATAAAATATATCCAAATTATCTTAATTTATGCAACAGAAGTACATTAGAGTTTTAAATTTTTTGAAAGTTTAGTAAGGGAGTTTCACCTAGACTCTTTTGTGCTCGGACTCTTTTGAATCTTAAGTCTTAACTATGTAAAATAAAGGGGTAAAAGGGTTGTACATGTACATAAACGGGTAAAAGGTGCATCCTACATGCAGTGGTTAAGCCAAGTGGACACCCTCTCCTTGTGTGTGTGTGTGATATTCCTGAAGATGTACAAACTAAATATACCAACATAAAAAGAACAGCCCAAGAAAATATTTACCAATATAAATGGAATGAGGAAACAATGATGAGCAAACAGATGCCCATTAAATTTACAGAAAAAGAAAGGAGGAAAGAAAAAAAAAATTAAATACATGCATTGGAAAGATTCAAAATCCGCTGTCCAGAGTCCAAACAAAAAGTTAGAATCCCAAAAGGCAAGGGATAAGGCTAGTTAGGTAATGTTAATTAGAGCATAGCAGCAGTAACTGAGATATGGTTCAAGTTGAATGTGACAAAAAGGCAAGGGGAATGGCCAAATTAGTAGGTTAAAACAATAATATAAACAATCTCAAAAAGCCCAATAAGAGAATTATATTCTCTGTTGAAAAGTCCACATATGATCCATATGACAAAGTAAATTGACTGTGGCACTTTGAAAAAAAAAACTATTGTGCTTCGTATATACCCCCAAAAAAAAAAAAGATGTATCATTACATTATGCTACCCTATAAAAGAAAATAAATACCCGTTACCCCCATGACATTGTCCCTATGAAAATGAAATGAAATTTATAGTTCCAGAGAAAATTTAGTGTTCAAACAATAAAGAATTCATTGATCTTTACTATAGTGAAATAAGCATCCTAAAAAATAATTGACAATCCACCGACTAATTACAATTAAAACTAGAGAACTAAAATGACATTTACGCATTATTGAACTCAAAACCATTACCATATATTTAGTATGGGTTTTGAAAATTCATTTAAAAAGTCATAAGTAACTTGAAGTGCATTATCAAACTAACAACACCGAAATCTATTACCATTTTCTGGAAAACAAGACAAGATATGTGCGCAGAAATACAAAGTAACAGAACCAACTTAAATTATCAGTAATAAAATACCTTTTCAATCAAGTCTAAAAGAACTGAAACAGCAGGTTCTTGCAAGTATCGCTTCTTCAAAGCAAGGGAGATAAGAATACCAGTGAATTCCTTGATGAATGGAGTATTCTTATCAGAATTCCACTCTTTAGTTAGTCTTCCAGATCGGGCAAGTGCACCATAAGCAAATAAGCGACCCAAAAGGCATTCCTTTGCTTCCTGCAATGCCATAAAGAATTTATATAGAGAAAATGGCAACTCTATCCACACACAAAAACTAAAATAAAATAAAGAATAACAAAAATGCAAGCCTACCTGACCCTTCATTGATGATGTGACCTCTAACAAGTCAACTATGAGTTTCAGCAATGAGTCCAGTGTTATACTATGTATCGAACCAACCAAAATAGTCAGACCTAATGCAAACCCTTGTCTTGCACACTGCAAAAGCAATTCCAGCATATTACCAATGGGTTAAGTAAGATAATGAACAACATACTTCTAAATGTTCTAATACAATTAATGATGACCCCAAGCAAGCCATTTTATGGTTTACACATCCCACGAAACAAATCACATAATCAGCTGAGTAACAAATTGATGATCCAGTAAAAAGAATCATATCATTTGAACCTCGAAATAAGGTAAGAAACTGACATTTCAAATACTATAGTGCTCTTCTGTATAGACTAAATAGACAATGTAGCATGCCAGAATAGGAAAGAAAATGCAACATAAGCAATCAAAATTAATATAATAATGACAGCGATACATACATACATACATATATATATATACATATTGTAGATATGATAGTATTTCAAAGCTATATGGCAAGTAATGACAGCTATAATTTTGAAAGAAAAAAATCAGCTAAATGTGTAAGGACATCAAGAAACCTGAAAAAACAATGAATTTTCTCAAATTTTTCTGACCCTAATAATTGTTCAACCGGGTGATGAAAGGATCATATTGAAACCAAAGTTCTTTACCTGTTTACCATTTGGACCCAGAAGGATTAGTAAAGTTCATTAACCTCTTCTCACTCAAACAAAAGGGTCACTTTCTTACTAGTGCAAACTCAACAAAAGGATTTAAAATTAAACATAAATTATGACTTGGAATTTGTTATTACAGGAGCCTCTAGTTCAGTAGGTTTTGGGAAAATTTAAAAAGACTGCCCAATATGCGAATAATGCGATGTCTTTAAATGTTTCACATTTGTAATGAAAACAAAATAACTTCCAGAACTACATAGATATGCAGAAGAACTGCTCTTTTATACATCCTGGGTACAGGGTATGAGGTTGCATCCCTTATTGAACTATCTTAATGAAGTTTTCTACTAATCAGAAAAGAGACTAAATAAATGCTAGGATATTATTATAATATTAATCAGATAAGAGATGGAGAAATAGCAACAAATATTATACCAAAGAATGATATATATATAACAAAAATATCTTTAGGACATCAAGATATCATTGAGCTGCAAAGTTTTTTTATAATCCATCTTTTCTTCAATCCAAAAGAATTAAAACAGTGGTTCCTATACTAAGGGGGAGAAAAAGAGGGGGGTGGGGGGGGGGGGGGGTGGAGGTTGTTCATAACTTACTGGGAAAAAAGGATAAATTATAAATGTTCACACGCACACATACACAACCACATATGTTTTACCAAAACAATGCTTATAAATAACATTCATAAAAATGTACTTTTATAAAATAAAATAAAAACTAAAAGTACCTCTCTTGATGAAGAAACTCCACGGATTAGCCTACGAATAGCATATCTCACAGAAGGTGCACAATTTTTCAAGCCATCATCCTTTACAGCCTCCAATTTCAATCCAACCTCAACAAAATCCTTATTCTCCATCCTCTCATACGCTTCCTGAACTGCCTGTAACTCTTTCACCATTGCTTCAGCAGCTGCCTCCCTTACATTACCATCCGCCAGTGCTAAGTCCTTAAAAACATCAATATGAAATTCGGGCAAACCGCTACTCGAAGAAGACGCCACGGGTGCATGATCTTCACCCGCTACAGACTCTACACGCAATTGTTTGGGCTTTTTCGGCTCTTCTTCATTTTCAGAAACTGCAGCATGCCTTCTCTCTTTGTCCAATGCTTTCCTCTTCTTAAATCTCTCCATGGGTTTAATGGACAAAGTTTCATCTACTTTCTTATCCTTTTTCATTTTCTTCTTCTCCAATGGATTTGGAACAACAACATTATCCGTAACTGCATCTATTTTACCCTCTACTTCTTCCTCTACTGAGCTGGAGCTTCTTTTCTTACTACCCATTTAGGCCAAAACTCTTTATTTTGGTCAAAATTTTCTCTACAGTGATAGCATTCCATAAAAACAACCATTAAGCATGACAACACAGACCCAATTAAACCTTGAAAAAAATTGAAGTAAAACGAAAATAAATGAAGCATTATAAGCACTATTGCAAGCATTCTACTTCAAAAACGACAATAATCAGTATAAATCTACAATTACCTATCCTATAATCTCTGTATTTCATTCAGAAAACGAAACACCCACAAAATAAAGCATACAAATTTTGATAAGAAAACAAAAACCCTTTTTTTTTTTTTTAACAGGATCATATTCATGGTATTGAAGGTAAAGGAAAGCAGTAACTTTGCTAGTACCTGTTCGGATGCTGAGAAAATAGAACAAGAAGAAAAAGAAAATGCTTACGACTTGGTTTTATGTTAAGGAAAGAGAAGAAAGTGAGAGAACTTTGTAGGGTTTCAGGGATTGAGAAACCCAAAAACGGTGCGTTTTGTCCTCTGCGTTGTGCCGTGTTTGTGTGTGGCTACTGTCACTTTGGCTGCCAATAGCAAAGAGAAAGGGCACAGCACAGCTTTGTTGGAAACGAGTTTATTTTATATCTGTGTCTCATATTTGCAAAGCTGACCCTTTACTTTATTCTTATTTTAGGATATGCCTACAAGAACATGACCTAGAAAGACTCACTATTGTCTTGTAATAATTCTGATATCGCCCCTCGACTATTCATATTTTGATTTGGACCTATGAAATCTATAGGATCTAATCACATAACGCATTAATGAGGTTTTTATTTTTATTTTTTTATACGTGAGATTGATACAAATTAACAATTTCAAAATAAATAAATAAATAAATAATAATAATAAAAATTAAAATTAACAACATACGTCAATTAAAAAGAATAATGGAGTTTCCTCAGATGATTATTAGCCAATTTTTTAAAATAGTTTTTTTTTCCAAGTGGACCCATGCAATTTAAACCAGCTCTAATACTTTAAATTATTACTTTTCGTCCTAAACTTATAGGATCTTGAATGTAATGATGATGAGTGTGCATTAGAATTCACGGATTGAGGTCTAGGGTAATACACAATTCACTCTCATAAAGAAAAAAACAAAAACAAAAAAAAACCTTCGCAACTTTATCTTATTCAATGTTGAAATTAAAAATTGTTTTTTTTTTCAATTATTAATCTCAACAAATGAGAGTTATCACACAAAGTGTAATATTTCTTCTTCTTTTTTTATAGAAATAATTATAATATGTTGTTAATTTCGCAGTTTGAATCTTTTTCAGCCTAAACCCTCAAGAATTTTGTATATAGGGAAATGTCAATTCAGTTACTAAATGTAATATGATATTACACTTTATCTCAATCTAGAATTCACTTCAAATTAAAAATAGTTAATGGAAACTCATTATTACAAAGGGCTCTTTGCTCATGTCTTTTACCACTTAATTTTTATTTATTTATTTATTCCAATAGAAAGGATATACGATTTTGGGAGGGCACCCCAAGCAGTGCACCTTCAAACAAGGATTTAGTACTTATTAGCAATCCTTTTGGTTAAAGCTATACACGCAAATTCGAGAAAATGACTTGAAGGAGAATTGAAAATGACTAGCCATTTTGACTTGATCCCAAATGTCTTCTAGAACTAGGGTTATTTCCCAATATGGGCTTTCCTTGTATCATTTATAGCTTGAAATATGGTGAGAGCATCTACTTCTACCGGGAACAATATGGAATGATGCACATGAAAAAAGTTGGTAGAAGTAGCAAACAACATAAATCAACGACAAATGAAGGTCGGAAAATGGCTACAAGGATTGGAACATGGATGCACTAGTGAGAAGAGAGCAACTACTATGGTTGGGGACTCAGGAATGTTTCACAGCAATGACAAGGCGAAGGATTTCAAAACCTGATTTGTATCCTAACTGTTTTAAAAACCAAAATGGACTGGCTGGTTCAACCAGTTCAACGAGAAACCAAGCACCAATCCAATTTGGGAAAATCCCCAAAACCAATCAAAACCAGTCAAAAATCGGGTAAAACCTAGAACAGGGACCAAAATTGATTATTTGACTATACCAGTTATTAAAACCATGCTTATACTATGTGAGGAAAGAATAAAATAAAATAATGTAGAAAGATAAAGCATAAGCAAGCAAATTAACTTTTAGTTCAATCTAACGTTTTACGTCCATAGATAGTAGAAAAGTTTGATACAACTACATATTTACTTATGAACTAAATATTATAATGAATTCAATACACGATATATATATATATAGGAGTACATTTGACTTCCTATTGTAACCCTAAAACAAGAGTAACTAATTGTATTACAAAACCATTGTCTTCATGTATTTATGAAAATATCCTAATACTATATTTTAAGTTTTAACACATACTATTAAAAAAAAAAGATCTTCATCTCTAATGCTGTCAAAGCCTCACTTTACCAAAATTGCAACTACATCCACACCTACATAGTCACAACCTCTACAACCAAGGGCGGAGCTGGGGGGCAAGGAAGTTCTTTCCCCCTTCTCCAGTTAAGTTTTTTACCCTAGACAATTAAAAAAATTAATTAAAAAAAAAGAACAAGAGCAATTCCCCATTCTCTCTAGCTCTAGCCACTGAATAAACAGACAGCCATACTGTCGGCATGAAAAAATAAATAAATAACAAAATAACACAAACATCTCCCAATTTAGACAACCAACCTGACACCTAAATAAATGCCACCAAACTCTCATCTTTAGTTTTAGCTTAACTTGCCACACCTTTTGAGTTTTGACCGCAAATCATGCCACTTTTTTTTTTTTTTTTGCTAATCCAAATGTATTTCTTTTCGCAAGGTAACTCAACCCATTGATCTCAAATTGCACACATAATATAATAAATTCTTTCACATAGCGTGCAAAACATATTGTGTGAAAGAAACACGGCACTTAGATTAATCTCCTACTTTGATGGTTAGAAAGTATGAATTGGTTAATTTGTTTCTTTATTTTAATATATGGAATATATATTTGTAGTTATTTTGAGATTTTGCATAACAATCACATTTTTTAAATTATTTTATTAGTAATATCAATTAATAATTTTAGGATTTTTTTTATTAATGTCTTTAAATCTTGCCCCCTTCAACTGAAATGATGGTTCTGCCATTATCTGCAACTATCCATTTCCTATTCCCTATTTCTCCATCCATGTCTCCATTAGACACTATGGATGTTAGCGTCAAGATCTTTGACAACATTGATGAGGATCAGATCAATTGACTTCAAATCAACTTAAATCTAGATAATATTTGGCTAAACAACATAAATAACCAAGTGGATTGAGTTTGCAAATTCCAGAGACTGAAAAAAATTAATTAGAAGGCCATTCGTGTTTGATAATTTACACCAATGCTAGAATTGGCAATACAAGTTGGTGTACCATTCCCCTCTCATTTTCTTTTATTTTAATTGGATGTAAGACATGCAGCATTAAAAATTCAAAATCATTAAAAAATAAAAAACCAATGCGAAACTACACCAAATCAAATAATTGAAGAATTCTTACTTTTTACTAAACAATGGGTAGAGCATTTGGTGGCAAACGCCAGATCTGATGGGGAGGTAGACTTTCTATGGTGGTGATTTGGCTGTGGTTTGAAGGTGGTAGTGGTGCCTTTTGGAAGACAACAAGAAGATGGATGCATGTTATGCGAGATGGTTGGTTTGAATGCATTCTGTCTCTTATTAGTGTATAAATCCCAAAACCATGTAAGATCCAATGTTCCAATTACCATCCAAATAAAAAATAAAAGAAATTTTCATTTGTTTAATTCTGTGATTGACATATAACTTTTTAGTGATTTTTGGACTTCTTAAATGTAATGCGACACCCAATGAGGGACACAAGCCCAAGTTTTTTTGATTACAGAATACCCCATCTCACAAAACTGCTGCTAGCAGTTTTGTGAGATAGCGTGTTCTGTTATCCAAAAAAAAAAAAACAAAAATGTAATGTACATACAACTAAATAAGGAAAAAAAAAATTGGAAGATTTTAAATGGAAGATGAGCTGGACTCTACCAGTGTAGATAAATGCATTATCAAAACGCAACAATTCCATTTTGGAACATGTAAATTTATTGAAAATTTGAAACCCGGGACAATAAATTTGGTTCCAAGGCCAAGACGTCCCAAGCTGTATATCACATAACTAGCAATGAACAAGAATTCTGCCGCTGCAAAAATTTTCGTTAACAACGTATTAAAAGTGCACATACATGTGCCCAAATAAAGTAAGGCTTCCTAAGACATTCAACCTCCCACATTTAGATACAAAAACCGCTAGAAACTTTTTATGTCCTAAAGAGCAAATGAAGATTAAGATATCCATCTTAGTTTTGGTGATAAAGAGCCACTCAAAAGAAACTATCGCAAACAACAACTTCAGCACTCACTTCTTCACCTCTTCATATTCTGCCTCAGGAGCTTGGTCACCACCCTGAGAACCTCCAGAAGATGAGCCACCACCAGAACCACCTTGCATGTGCTGCCCTATCTTCGATACGGCTTTGTTTGCAGCATCAACCTTTGCCTTAATTTCGTCAATGTTGTCCCCAGCTGTTGCCGTCCTCAAATCTGCAATTGCATCCTCAATCTCTTTTGCAACCTCAGCAGGAATCTTATCCTTGTACTCATTCAAACTTTTCTCAACACTGTAGATGGTGGTATCTGCACTGTTTTTGATATCAATCAGAGCTTTTCTTTCTTGATCCTTCAAAGCATGCAACTCAGCTTCCTTAACCATCTTCTCAATTTCATCATCAGAGAGCCCTCCAGATGAACGGATAGTAATCTGTTGTTCCTTCCCAGTGGTCTTGTCTTTGGCAGAGACAGTCACAATCCCATTGGCATCAATGTCAAATGTGACTTCAATCTGAGGCATGCCTCTGGGGGCTGGTGGAAGGCCCATAAGCT
This sequence comes from Quercus aquifolioides, assembly GCA_019022515.1. Lineage (NCBI taxonomy): Eukaryota > Viridiplantae > Streptophyta > Magnoliopsida > Fagales > Fagaceae > Quercus > Quercus aquifolioides. Next base: position 27,416,671 of record CM032332.1, on the reverse strand, counting down.
CAAACTCTCCAAGAAGCTTGTTGTCAGAAGCCATTTCACGCTCCCCTTGCAATACCTTGATACCCACCTGAGTTTGGTTGTCAGCTGCTGTAGAGAACACCTACAATAATGAAAGTGCCATTTAGGAACTGAGCTTCTTCAACAGTTAAAAAATATATAAAGCAGACTGCTATGAAAGCTAATGCTGCAACATGAAGGGCTGAGTTAAGTTGCCATCACACATATTTCCCCAATATTGCATAACCATAATTAATGCTTCTAAACAATGTCTAGTTATCAAATAACGCCCTATTGTATTGTTTTCTTGCTTAAGTGAAAACTGAGAAAATTAAACTAGTAACCTTGCCCTGCAGTGTATTTCTAGCCCTTCACCAATTTACATAACTTTCCTAATCTAAGCATCGTAGCATGGAAACCATACCTGACTCTTCTTTGTAGGAATGGTCGTGTTTCGGTTGATCAGCCTGGTGAATATACCACCCAGTGTCTCAATGCCAAGAGACAATGGAGTGACATCCAAGAGAAGCAATTCTTTGACATCACCACGTAGAATACCACCCTGGATAGCAGCTCCCATAGCAACTGCTTCATCAGGATTTACTCCTTTGCTTGGGGTCTTTCCAAAAATCTCTGAAACAACATTCTGTACTTTAGGAACACGGGTCATCCCTCCAACCAGAAGTACCTCATCCACCTCCTTCGCAGTTATGTTGGCATCCTTCAAACAGTTCTTACATGGGCCCCTAGTCCTCTCGATCAAATCATTCACCAGGGTTTCGAATTTTGATCTTGTCAGTGTGATATTCAGATGTTTTGCACCAGAAGAATCAGCAGTGATGAAGGGCAGGTTGATATCAGTTTGAGTGGTGGATGAGAGCTCTATTTTAGCCTTCTCAGCTGCTTCACGAAGCCTCTGCAAGGCAAGCCTGTCTTTGGAAAGATCAATCCCCTCGGTTCTCTTGAACTCACTCACCAAGAAGTCCAACAAGGTATTGTCAAAATCCTCTCCTCCCAAGAAGGTGTCTCCATTTGTTGCTTTCACCTACACAAGAGAGAGTTCTTAGTGGGACTTAAAAAAATGTAGAGGGAGGAAAAGAAAACCACCATTAATTACAATCAAAATACTACCTCAAAAACACCATTAGAGATCTCTAGAATGGAAACATCGAATGTTCCACCTCCAAGATCAAAAACTGCTATGAGACCCTCCTTATTGTTCATTCCATAGGAAAGTGCAGCAGCAGTAGGCTCGTTGATAATTCTCTGTACATCAAGGCCTGCAATTCTACCAGCATCTTTTGTCGCCTGTCTCTGAGCATCATTGAAATACGCAGGAACAGTGATCACAGCTTTTGAAACTGACTTTCCAAGATAAGCCTCTGCTGTTTCTTTCATCTTAGTCAAGACAAAAGCCCCAACTTGGCTTGGGGAATACTGTTGTCCATTGGCTTCAACCCATGCATCTCCATTTGGAGCCTTGACTATCTTGAATGGAACCATCTTCATCTCTTTCTGTGTTTGAGCATCATCAAAGCGTCTGCCAATTAGACGCTTGGTTCCAAAAAGGGTGTTTGTGGGGTTTGTTACAGCCTGACGTTTTGCCGGAGTACCAACAAGTAGTTCTCCTTTCTGGTTGAAGGCAACCACTGATGGTGTGGTCCGAGCTCCCTCAGAGTTTTCAATAACTTTGGGATTCTACAAATTATCTCAGAATGTCAGAAATAAACCAAAGTGAATAAAAAACAACCCAAAACACTATATTTAATAAAAAATGGGTAAGTCATTCAGAACATCATTATGAGAACATTGTTCCATGCGTATACCTTTCCCTCCATAACAGCAACACATGAGTTGGTCGTACCCAAGTCAATACCAATGACATCATTCCCAGCAGCCTTAGAACTGTATTGAAGGAATAAAGTAAACATTAATAACAAACAAAAAATGAACCCAAAAAAAAAAAGGACAATCAAATACATACAAGACCGCGCAGATCCACATTATACCTGAATGCTCTAGTCAAACTTGACCAGCTCTGACCCAGTTGCGAGGGAGCCCATGATGGCTTAACATTGCTAGTTAACTGCACATACATTAGAATATACCACTAAGGTAAGATGTCACCCATGATTTTACAAGCTGGACTTGTACATAACTTTAGGATAAACCTTATACAGCAAACAATAATTCCAAGAACACAACAACAGATAGTAACTTAAAAAGACTAGAAAGTAACTGATATGTTGCATATGAACTTGTACTCCCACAAATGATGGAAACAAAAATTAAATAAAAAAATCTAAAACAAAACAAAATTAGAAGAGCACAAGAAACCGCATAAGAAATGAACAGACAACTTGGAACAATGTTACTATTCTGAACAAGATGCACGGATCAGGCACTATAAATCCACAATGGCTACCCAAAAAAAAAAAAAAAACCAACATTTCCAGATCTTAATTCATCGTAACATTCACCAGTGAAAATAAGAAACGAAAAATCATAAACTTCCTTTTGACCCAGCTTTTATGACCATTAAGCATTTCCAAAACACTTATAATAAGACAGCTAATCATAGTTCACAATCAATAAGCATTTCTAACTCGCAATTTACAACTCAGTATTACCAAAAATACTGTATGGAACACTAGATTACTAAAACCTCAAAACCAAAGTGAGCTCAGTTCCAGTCTCTTACCCAACAAACATATAATATAAACCCATGAAATAAAACAGAGAAAAAGTTTCCCAAAAAACAAAACCCTTTTGTTTACGTTTTTCTTTTGTCTTTTTAATTCACGAGAAATCAGAAAAAGGCAAACCTTCTATTCTCAAAGCTATCGACTTTTATCAAGCTCTGTTTTTATCGGATCACAACCAAACCAAACAAAACCAAAACAATAACAATCAAAACAACTACTTTCATTTCTCAAAACATTCACAAGAACCAAACAGACCACCATGAACACAGTCGCATATAATCGAAGATAAATAATTATCAATTAAAAAAAAAAAAACAGAGAGAAATGTCTGATAAGGTTGGGATGAGAAATGAGACGTACAGATCGGTAGGTGGAGAAAGAGGCGGAGGCGACATCACGACGTCGCAGAGAGCGGAGCAAGGCGGCGGTGGCCATAACTTGATCGCCTCTTTGAGAGAGAGAGAGAAGAGGTTTGAAGGAGAGTTCTAGGGTTTAGGGTTTTTGCGTTGCGGTGCGTTTGTTTTTTGTTAAGCCCTGAGTGTTAGAGTTTGAGGCTTTTTATTTTATGAGGCGGAAATGAAAATTTGAGAGATTATTCTAGCTACCATCAGTAGAACCTTCTAGATCTCGGTTTTGTACACCTCACCCCGAGCAAGCCTCACCGTTGGATTGAACTACACAAGATGATGGCCGAGGGGTGTGTGGTCTTTTTGGGCTTTGGATTACTTTGGACCATTCGTTTCTGTTTGACGTGGCAGAAAGAAGAGTTCCTATTTCTTGGACAAAAAGTTTCTATTTCAGTCCATCTATAAGAGCATCCGCATCCGAATTCTATATCCTATCTTATTTTACTATCTTAAAAATCTACTTTATCAATTATACTATACCATTTACAATATACTCAACATCCCAAAATTCTATTTTCCTATTCTACTCATTAAAATAATATATTTATGTAATAAAATATATTTTTTGTTTTTTTGTTTTTTCTCAATTTTCTCCCCCACGGGCGTCATCCTCCATTCCTTTCCTTTTCACCTTCTTCAAGCCTCCTTCTCCAAATCCATCATCCATATCAACCCAACTCCTCCACACAACTCCTCCATCATCCATATCAATAACCCAGATCGGCGAAACAGAAAACAAAACAAAACAAAAAAAAAACGCCGATACCAGCAACGCCATCCACCAATCTTCGCCACGCCACGCCGATACCAGAAACCCAGAAAAACCATCCACCGATCTCCGCCACGCCACAGCCACCACAACGCCGATACCAGCAAACCCAAAAAAAAAAAAAAAAAAAAAAAAACATATACCAGCAAACCCACACCGGATCACAACCAACAAACCACCAGTCACCACCACCACGCCACACGCCCACCGGAAAAATCCATTAAACCATAAACCAACAAACCCATTAAATCAGAAAACCAACAAACCCCATCGGAACGGAACCCATGCGATGTCCTTCCACCGATCAAAATCCCATCTGAACCCACCCAAAATCAAAACCCACCCAAAATCAAAACCCACCTTGCCAAACCAATCTCCACGCACGACTTGGTCACCATGTCAACACCACCAAACGCCGATCTCCACTGCGCTAACCTCCGGCCATCACGCCGATCTCAGCCGCGCCACCAGCTCGCCACCACGCCGATCTAGAAATTCGATCCGGCGTGAGCTCCGATCCGGCTTGGTGATTCGGCGAGAGAGAGAGGGGATGAGAAAGAGAGAAGGAAGAGAGAGAAAAGAAAGAGAAAAAAATGAGAGAGGAGAGAAAAATTTGCCGGGTAAAAAGGATTAAAATATTATTTTTTTTATAACATTCAGCTACAGTACCATCTTACATTTGAGATGGTACTGTAGCAAAATCTCAAATTTTTTTTGGCATATGCAATATGCCCTTCCCATTGTGGAGCAATTTTGAGGCTTAAATGCTAAATGTTACTAACATTTGGCATATAGAAGCTGGACTGCGGATGCTCTAATGTGTTTAATGCTATATTTAATAATTTTTATTTTATTTTATTCAAGATAATGAAGGAGATTATTATGGAGTATGTGTTAATTTCTTTATTTTTATATTTTTTATTCTCCCACTTTTAGGAAAATACTTAACTAAAACTTCTTTAAAGTTATCTTCTTCTAATTTATTATATAATGATTAAGGATATTATTACTTTTTTAATGAATTATATGACTTATATCACGCATCTATTAAGCCAAATGGTATCATCACAAAAGCTTGTGGTTTGGGGGGAGAGAGGGTCTTGAATTCTAGCTCCAAATGAGCACTTTAGAATAGATCTTTATGTTCTGGATTTGACCCTTTTCTCTATGCTCCTAATTTGTTGAGCATTGGATGCTAATACACCATGGCATACCATTTTATGGATGTTTGGATTAGCAATGGTAAAAATTCTCCATCTCATGTTACTCACCTTACAGACTCTATCCCTAGCGAATTTTTCTCATCCCAAAGAGATGACATGATAAGTTGAGTTTTGCTTGTCTCGCTAGTCGCTGCATTCCAAATTTTCTATACATATTTGTTATTTATTATATAAAAACATTAATTAGTCGTTTTTCCACCTACCTTATTAATAATTTTTTTTATACAAATTCTAATTTCAACTCCCAAAGCACTTGATTTCTCTGTCTTTTAATAGTAACAAAACTAAGCCTCCTCGATATCTTTTATCCTACCCCTCTAATCTCTTTTTAAGAAAAATTAGACAATGCCATTAAGCTACAAGATTCTTAGTCCAAACCCCTCATTTAAGTCTCCTAAATTAGGGAAACTTGGAGTGGGAGAAGAGGGGATAGGTTCCACTTTTATATATAAATGTGACAAGTTTGCCCTAATGATGTCCACTGATATCTATCTTTAACTTGAATAGAACAAGGTATAATTGTTAATTTATATTATGATATATTATCAATTAGGGGAGGGATATACCTCTCCCTACTTATTATTAAAAAGTCTAAATAAGGGGAAGAGATAACCATTCCCCTCCCATTTGCTTTACTTCACTTTCACATCATACCCTCTACTTCCTTCTTTCTCCAAATTTCCAAACACACCAAACACAGTGTTAGTGAAAACAGGAGTGGAAACTTCTAACAACAAGCCAATAGAACCTTGCAAATATTGTGCTGCTTCTTATTCACAAAAATTGCTAGTTTAGAGAACATTCCATCCGAAGAAGCAAGAAACTAAGGCCCCCATGTAGATTCAATCCTGCAGCAACAATATAAATAACAAGTATTTTTCTTTTGTTTTGTTTCTTATGGCAATATGGGTTAAATACAATGGATTTTGCAGATAAAAATGATATTAAAATACAAAGCAGCCCATACTTTTGAATTATAAAAATCAGTCAAAATTTTCAAAACTCAACTGTGACATTTGGCTAAAGAGAACTATTCCTCTCACCTCTCAAAGTCTCAGACAGCTAAACATAACATGACATCTACCCTGATAATGTTACGAGCCATGCAACAATCAAAAAATGTCATAAGAAAAATTTACTCTATTATAATGCAACTTAATGTAATTTCTCCATTTTAGTTAATCCAAGACCAAATTTCAACAAAATGAAAGTAACAGCTTAAGTAGGCAATTTTTATTTTGACAAAGTTAAGAGGTTTGGACAACAGACATTGTATAGTCTATCCTAATCTTAGTTTCACCAAAAGAGTACGACACGGCTTGGGCAATGATAATGAGGCTGTTGATAATAGATGGTACTTTTTTTTAAAGAACTTATATACGAAAGGGTGGATCTAAAGTAAATCCAATTGAAGCGGTATATATCCTTAATATGATATCAGAATTCAGCTCTCAATGTGTGCTGCAAAAAAGGAAAGCAATAAAAATGAAATACTGTGGATGTTAAGAGCTTTCCAAAGATAAAGAAACTGTTAACTAATTGTATAAAAAAAAATCAGAAAAAAATGAATAAAAAAGAAAAATGACCTGCAACTAGCAACTAATTTGCAGGACACATTAGATGATTTTATTAAAAATGGACTATCCACATTAATGTCTCTCCTCCGTATAGGTTATATATGACCAGCCTCTGCCACCTAAAGAAAGAACAAAGAGAGAATGAAAAATTAAACATTTAAACAGCAACAGGAAGAGTATGTAACTCGAATGAAAATGAGTGAGTAATAAAAGACACATACACAATGATTATAGACACATTTTTTTCCCTTCAAATCCGAAGGTAACCTCCTCTATCTTGAACGGCTCCATTTTGTTTGGTTCTCTTGAGGAATGACTTCCTGTTGAGAGACCAGCTTCTGCCCACAGCCCTAATCCGTTGCCAGGCAGCTACACGGGAATAAAGAGCAGGAAAACAGAAGCAGAACAGCACCAAAAGTAGCATTGCCAAACAGAGCATCATGACATTACGAAAACCATCTCTTAACTCCGGGGCATTTTGCCCTGTCCATGGAACTCCTCCCACATTCATGCCAAACACTGTAATAGATAATTGGTGTCAATCCTCCTCACTTTCACAAAAATCATAAAAGAGTGCACTGGAAAATTCTTCTTAAAAATGAAAGGTTATATCAAAGAGAAATGTTTACCTCCGGTAATGATGGACAAAGGAAGGAATATTATTGAAAGGAATGAGAGATAATATAGCTTCCTGTTTATTTGCTCGGCCTGCCAGCTATCAAGGCCAGCTTGGATTGCTGTGACACGATTTGCAATAAACCCTACATTATCTTTCAGCCTCCTTAACCGCCCTATCAACTCTTCAAGGGAGTTAATGTCTTCGCTAGCAAACCAATGTTTTGAAGAACATTTTTCTTTCACTCTTGGAAATACTTGCTCCCCATGTGCTATCACCTAAGTTCAATTAAGTACAAAACCAGAATATGTCTAGTTAATAAAGCTTTCAAGTATATCATTAGATCAAAACCCAAGTCAAATAGTGGTAATAATACTAGCCAATGACATTCCTATGGAAGATCAAGAAAGCATGGACAAGAAAGATTCAATTATAGAAAGATTGTCCATATATTTATTAGTGGAATGTTTTACTTGGCCTCACAGCTCTTATGGTCAATTACATATGATATGTTGTGATGTAATGAACTTGGCTTTGTGGGAAGGAGCTAAAGACCCAGAGAGAGTTGGACTCCATTTATTTGAAGTTCCATAGCCATCTGATTTCGGGCCTTTTCTTCATCAAAACCTAAGTCAAATAGTGGTAATAGTTCTAGCCAATAACATTCCTATGGAAGGTCAAGAAAGATAAAATTATAGACAAGATTGTCCATATATTTATTGGTGCAACGTTTTACTTGGCCTCACAACCCTTATGGCCAATTACATAACTGATATATTGTAATTTAGTGAACTTGGCTCTGTGGGAAGGAGCTAAAGATCCCAGAGAGAGTTGGCTCCATTTATTTGAAGCAACTTCCATAGCCATCTGATTTCTGGCCTTTTCTTTTAAGGGTATACTTCTTATCACAGACTTATAAATTTGAAATTGTTACTCAGATAAAAGTTAACTGGTTAAGTAACCACTTTGAGTTACTGATAACTATTATCCCTTTCCTTCTGTTTTTGGACATTATAGAAACTAAATGGGTCTGATGAATTACCTGCAAAAGGCGCTGCAAATCAAGATGCATTTTGGGGAATCTTCTATCATCTAGCATTTGCTTCTTTAAAGCAAACCCACCTGCAATGAAGCAGAAAAATCATTCCTTCATTTCAACCCTTTTTTTAATAGGTAAATTTCGACCCAATAGTAAACCAAGCCAATCAACACAGAAAGTGGGAGCTACCTAAGCACAAAAGGAAGTTAGAAAGAGACGGAGGAATTTCAAAAAGGATTGATATCCACTTCCTTTTTCAGTTAAATGGAGCATGTATCCTCAACAGAGAACGGATCTTTCAGATGAAAATCCTGCTACTGGCTCTCACTAAGCTTTCTCAACAGTATCACTATAGGCCATAGTAGATCAATTGGCATATTCAGGTCAACCAGTGGGAACATAAACGCCCATGCTGAGTATTACAGTGGTTCTTTATTGACCTAAAGAAACAGCTGTGTATATCACCATTTTGTTGCATGAAGTTTTGTCATCCTGTGTGGCCTTTTACTTATTAAAATATGTTAATTGACTAATAATTTTAAGTAAGATTCCAAAACTGTTTAACAATTTTCCACACTGCAAAAGAACGACAATAGATATTCTTCATATATGTCATGTTTTGATTTTGGATACCGATTCAAAGACATTTGCATTATGATTAATTTATAACAGATCAAGAAGCTCCTTATGAAATAATACAGACTTGGACTTGGCCCTCATCCTTTCATGCATCACTAAGGCTTTGACACACCCATAACATGGACTCAAATGGATCGTCTTACACAATGTTCTTTTTTTTCCCCTATATTTTTCATGTCTTGACTATTGGAGATGGAAAAGTACACTTCCAATACAAGTGCAGGTCCTCCTTCCAATGTTTCCAACATCCTGATTTAAGATGTTAAGAACCTTTAGAACTTTCAAGGGCGCACCTAAAGAAACAAGGCAGAATTTATTTCATCGACCTATGCAGTTGCAAACCATTTCTTTTATCAAGTAGTATAATAATCTATAATTCAAATATTTGTTTCCCTCAGATACTTGGTCCAGTTTTCACGTAACTAGTCCAATTTATTTTTAATTATAAGAAGCAAATAGAATTAAGATTTTATCCATTTTGCTCTCTTTCCCAACAGTGAAGGATCATATTCCCCCCCCCCCCCCCCCCCCCCTCTTTTTTTTTTCAAAAGAGAAAAAAGAAAAAAGGTGAACAACAAAAGAGAAGGGTCCTTTTCTCATGTATTAACATGAGCTTGATGGGAACTAACCTGCATTTCAATAACATGTTCTCAAGTACGTACTTTTTGGGCAAAAAGAAGTTCTCAAAGTGCAACTCATGCACAAATATATTACATCAACCTTTTCCCAACCAGTTTCTCTACATATTCTAGTACCAATAATAAGGTGTGCATGAATGACATTGGACCAACTCATCATGTTCTTTTAAATTACGAAATTTCTTCCTGGATCTTAAATAATTAATAAAATGAATACATTCACTGTTGAGGAAGATTTGCTAAATTAAAGTTGAAGGTATAAGCAAAATTAAGGCCTAAATAAAAATTGGGTTTGTACTGTGCGTTTGGGTCTTGATTATAAGCTAGCTTGTTGCCTTTTTTTCCCTATTATTTGTGGGTCCCATGTGAGTTCTTTACTTATTTTATTTAGCTTTTAGCTTTTATCTACAGTACTTTTAGCAAAAAGCTAAATAAGTTATTCCCAAACAAAATCCAATGTAATGAGAAAAGACAATCACCATTCATTAATAAAATTCTACGATCCTAGTAGAGTAAAATGACAAAAAAATGCTTTGTGAAGCTAACCCCAAGTAGTTGGGCATCACAGATTTATTGAGCTAAGATTTATATTCTCCATGGTATTGTTTTTATACTGGCTTAAGGCATGCACACGCTTAGGAGTTTAGAGGTTACAAGACCTTTTAAACTTTCCTTGCTGAGCTCAGAGCTTTTTCAGCATAATTGAGTCCTTAGCAGTTACAGAGCTAACCACATGATCATGAAAAGTGATACATGAACCCAAAAAATTGATGTTACTGTGAATTATAACCAGATTAGGATATAAAAATTAATAAGAAGTTTCTTCCACAAGCGAATTGATAAGTAGACTAACAGTAATTAGGATACAATACATATGCAACTAGAATTGAATTAGATTATACCTTTATCCAATTGAAGCTCCACAGAGTCCAGATCCATCTCGAGTTTAGTCAGAACATCTTGAAGGTGATCCACATGTGTGTCAACAATGTGAACAACAAGATTAGAGACTGATTTTGGCACAGGATTATCAGCTTCCTCAGAGTGATTCATTGTCAACAAGAACTCAAGAACATGCTCTCTGATAACAATCCCAGCTCCTTCCTTCTGTTCACTGCCAGGAGAAGAAGGACTCTCCACCCTGGGAATCTCTGAGAGAAGAGACTGACCAATCTGCGAGAAGCCCAATCTAGGAACACGGCCCAAAGAAACTGTAATCACTGAATTCTCAGTAACTCTTGCAGCAATTCTAAATGTAAACTCACTAGAGGGAGGACCAGGTGAATTAACTCTAAAAACAAGAGCCCCATCCACATGTCCACAAAAGGGTCCATTGCTGACAAGTGAAAGAATGTCTTGTAGTTTCAAAGGTGGACAAAGAACACTAATGAGGTATTGTGCAGATTGTGCAAGTTTCTCATTTCCTTTCGGGAGTTCCACATGGTACCAACAAAACTCATTGCCTCTACCTTCTGCAAGATCCCATTCCTTATTATAGAAGTTCCCACATCCATCAAATATATAAGCTTTCTGTCTCACCATACCCTGATACTGGGTCCGGTAGACATGGCGCTCCCTGAGAGGAGTGTCTCCCAAGGGTTGCCTCTCCATTTCATCTGCCTCTAAGTCATTGATTGGTTCTTCACGAGCTAGGTCCATTATCTTATTCAGATATCTTCAAATAATCAAAATCCAATGACAACAATAAAGTCAATCAACTCAACCCAATCCAGAAAATTCCAATTCAAACTGAAGATTCAGATCATTCAAATAGTCAAAAGACTCAAAACCCTGCACTTTACAATAAAATGCAAGAATTCAACCTCAAAGCATTGTGTTATCTTATCCTTTGAGACCCAACTAAGTAACATTCACATAGCTTATGATATCAAAATAGAATCTACCTGCCTCAAAACAAGGCTCACCCAACACTTAGATCCAAAAAGAACTCAAATCCAGACTTTTTCAACAAATTTGCAACAAACCCACTTGACCTTACCTTTAATCCACCAAGATTCCAAATTCAAAATCAATCAAAACCTGAAAAACCCACCAAAGTTACAATCTTTCATACCCAACTCAACCCCAAGAAATCCAATTCCAACATGAAAATCCTCAATAATTCATTAACTAACAACAATTGATAAAGACGTACCTCATTGAAAAGTCAAAAATAAAATTCCAAATTGCCTCCAATTCCAACAGACATTAATTTGAGTTCTCACAAATCGAATATGTCGTAAAGGAAACAACTTCAAGAAACTTGTTGCATGGGTCCTCCTCAGTTTCTCCGAAACTTCCTTTCATCACCAACTTGGTGTTTTTTTTAAAAAAAAAAAAAAAAAAAAAAGAATATGTATTTATGCAGAGCTACTATTAATTCCAACACCACCAGAAACCAATCACTTATTTAAAATTGCGTTAAATTTTATTTTGCTATTAATTTATGGTGTTATGCAATTTATTTTTATCTTATCTCTTTTCACACCTCATTTTGTTGATTGAGATTTAAAAAAAGAAAAGAAAAAAGATTTGTACTTGGTAGGAAATTATTTATTTTTTGAAGTGAAAAAAAAAAAAAAAAATTATGAGGCCAAAGAGTGAAAAGAGGGATTTATCGGGGAGAGAAAAGCTTGTGTCCAACCTTTTTCTTTTTTTATAATCTTATTACTATTTATTAAAGAAAATCTCGTGACAATTTTCAACTTTTTATTTTTTTGTTTTTTGTTGGGCAACTTTTTAAGCTTTTTCAATTATTTGAAAGTTCATTATGTTAAGGATGACCCAAATTATCTCAATTCTTGCTTTGAATTTATAAAATATATAAAAAGAAATTAAATAAATTATGTAACAGTTAAACTTTTCATTTTATTTTTTTTGAGAAGATAAACTTTTCATTAGTATTACAATATTCTCATCATTTGTGCAGTTTGCTAAACGTTGATTGATTAATTATGTTAGCCGTACTCATCATTTAAATATTTAATTTAATTGATTGTAATGATTTTGTTAACAAACAAATAACTAACTTCCTTTTGGTAAGCAACATGTGGTTGTGGTGGTGAGAGGTTGCGTGTTGGATCTCACTATACTTTTAGTGTGATTATGTTTTTTGTTTTTTTTTTGTTTTTTGAGGGTGTTTAGTGTGATTATGTTGTTGACCAAATGTGCAAGTATTTTTAGTACAAGATAGTATCTAATGAATGCATACAATATCTCACTCATAATAAGTAGGCTTCAGAGATGGGTGGAGCCTCAATATTTTTTTTTTGAGAAAGAAAGGAAAAAAAATATAGAATTATAGTTTTTCTAAAAAAATATAGAATTATAGTTTTCTATATAAATATGCCGTATCACACTTATAATATTGAGGCCCCTTGACCTTAATATTATAAGTGTGATACGGCATATTTATATATTTTTTTTGAGAAAAACTATAGTTCTATATTTCTATTTATAATGTATCTAGTCAATTTACCGAGAGATGTAATATACTATTAACACGTAATTGGATTTTTAACTTTTTGTATTATTTATTTCGATAATACTAATATATAATCTAATGATATTACTCCCATGTGATGTACTACATAATTGAAAAATATATATGTAAATAAATCAAAACTATATTAGTATTTATTTATTTTTTTTAGAAGAACTATAGTTCTATTTATAATGTATCTAGTCAACTTATCGAGAGTCGTAAAATACTATTAACACGTAATTAGATTTTGGGTAAATTGTAAATTACACCCCTAAAATTTGGGAGTATTTAGATTTTACCTCCTGAAATTTCAGAATTTGAAATTTACCCCCTGAAATTTAGGGATGTTTTGATTTTACACTGTGACGCTTTAAAATTTGGATTTTACCCTGCTAAAGTTTGGGAGTGTTTGGATTTTACACCCCTAAATTCTGAAACTTCAATGTATAAAATCTAAATAGCCCCAAACTTTAAAGGTGTAATTTGTAATTTATCCTTGAATTTTTAACATTTTTGTATTATTTATTTAGGGAAATTACAATAAACTCACATGTGGTTTGGCACCGTTTTCACTTTACCTACCCGTGGTTTAAAACTTAACACTTTACCCACCTGTGTTGAGCTCCGTTTGGTCTCTGTTACCCACCTTTGGCTTTTTCGTTAAAAAACATTTTTTACCACCAAAACATAACATACCACGAATCAAAAAGTTAGGCTTTGAATTTTTTGAAAGAGCTTGGGTTATGGGGTTTTGAAAGAGCTTCTCTAATCGATTTCGAAATGTGGAATAACTGCTTCAAATCCTTATGATTCATACCACACAAAACCCTAATCTTCTAAAAAAAAAAAAATCCAGGAATGTCAAATTTTCAATTCCAATTTCACTAAAAAAAACAGTTTCAATCCGATTCAGAAACAAAATCAAAACCTTTGAGATTGAGGAAATTTGGTACTGATAGGCCAAGAATGTATTGATCCCTTGTGATGAATTAATTAATTAATTAGCCAAGTTTATTAATTAATCAATTTAACATGCAAAATGCGTGGTAGCACAAACAAATCACCAATTAACTAAAGTATGCAGTGAAAATTAAATTGACACTGTGATTTGTTTACGAATAGGAAAAACCAACACGGCAAAAACTCCACCGGGTTATTTTAAGGTCACCACTTCCTGGAATCCACTATTATCAAAACAAGCAGTTACAAGTAAAGAAATCTCAATGCCTTATACCAACCTCCAGTTGAACTCTTACCCCAATACCCAATTGGACTTATTCTATAGTGACAATCTTTCCTTTTCAATGCACGGCTCCTAGTACATGACTAACCAATAGATGCGTGGATCCCAGTACACGACTTAATCACCAACTTGAGAAAGAAGTTGGCTGCAAAGTTCTTCAGTTCATCACACGATGAAGATCATGAAACTCCTTGATTACAAAACCCTAAGGTGGAAAAACACAGTAACTTCTTCAATAGAAAGATGAACTAGGGCAAATTCTGTCTCCAGTCACAATTTGCATGAACACAACTTTGCTTCACACTTGTGCAACTGTGCCATCTTTAACGGCCTTTAAAATAATCCTTATATATATTTAAGGTTGTGAGAAAAGAAGGCCTAAACGCATACTCACAGATTGGATGAAAAACAACTCTAAAAAATTGAGTTTCATAAACCTCGATAGATAACCATCTATTGAGCTAGCTGTCGAGCCACGGGTTAAAATAACTTTTAAACCTCGATAGATGCTACCTATCGAGCTTTAAAATCTAGCACTTTCTCACTTGATTCTTAGACATACTTGCATGGTTTTAACACTTGAACTTGAAACTTTGTTCATTGAAGTATTAAATACATCCTAGATCTCCCCAATTACAAGTAAAGAGCGTTTTGTTAAAAGATTAGCCAATTACATAAAATAGTGACATATGTTCCTAACATTGAATCACATATGTCCTAACAATCTCCCCATTTGGCAATCCGTGACAAGACCACAACATGAAGTTATAAGTCACTCAACTCATAATCAATTGTTGAATACAAAAAAATCTATCTTAACACAAACTCTTGAAGAACTTTGCAAGTAGACTTTGACAACCTGTATTTCTGAAACATTTTAAACAAAACTCATCAATGCATTTTAGTGTGAAACAGAAATAATAGATTGCATACAATAAATAAGAAACATGTGTATAAAGAGAGAAAAGAAACAACACATGGAGAGATAGGTGAAATAACATACATCAATATATATATATAAACCAAATATAAGTACAATGTATGGCAAATGGTCATAAGACCAATGTACAAGAGATAATGTATCTAAAATAGACTGAAAAGAAAAGATACAAGAATCCTCACTACATCCCTCATATACACACTCCCCCTATCACAAAATCTCCTATAATAACCCTCCCCTTATGAGTATGACTACTCTCATCTCAAAACTACTCCCCTTTTTTGTCACGAGTGACAAAGGGCAAGTACATCAAGTAGACATCTTATCATCACTAGGCGAGCTAGCACCATCATCCTTATCAGCATCATCGTCGTCAGAGTCATCGTCATCATCCTTGGATATCGCGGGAGAAGGAGAGGAGGCCACAGTGAAACCAATCATGATAGCCTGTCATCGTACGATATGACCAGCACGGGTGTTCACCTGACACAACTCATCATTAAGAGTGTCAATGCGAGCATCCATGCGCACAAGCTATGCCATGATGGCCTCAAGTGTCACTCCACCCGCAGAAGACGAAGGAGCGGAGGAGGAAGGAGCGGTAGAAGTTAGAGGAGCATCTGTCTCTGTCCGTGGCCGCCTTGGTCGAAGCTAAGCCTCACTCCGTCTGACGATAGCCCTATCAATGACACCCATGACTAAGAAATGAAGGGACGCAGGAAAAGAGACAGAAAAATGGCGAAGGATCCACGTGATAGCCAAAGGAAAAATAAGCATATCACGGTAGGGGTGTACACGGTTCGGTTCGGTCGGTTTTGGAGAGGTTTTTTGCACCACACCTATAGGGTGCGGTTTCACCCTATGCTTGACCGCACCTCACTTTTGGAAGGTAAAAACCGGTCTACAGAAGGTGCGGTTAATCTTAGCGGCTCGGTGCGGTTCGTTCGGTTATATGGGCTAGACTTTTAAAAACAAGATAATCAACTAAAACCATAATAGCATCATATAATAAACTAAAATCACAACAGTATAATCAATCAATAACATGATATAATAAACTAAAATCACAATAGTATAATAAAGCAATAGGATGATCAACAAATAAATTTACAATCTTTGAACCCTTAAAACAAAATCAAACAACATACGAGAAAAAAAAAATCAAACATTAGTGAACTCAAAAAAAAAAAAAATTATAAATAGTATGAAAAAATACCTAGGAACTCTTTAGCCTTTGAGATTTAGTCCTTTACTAGGCTGAAGCTAAATCTCTTAAATTACCCCTGAAATTACAAGAAAATAACCCAAACAAAACAAAAATTAGAATCAACAAGAAACATTTAGTGAACTCAAACGAAAACCAAAAAAATTAGAGGTTAGGGTTACCAAAGCAGAACTATATAGTGGCAGAGCCACGGTGGAGACGGAGATAACAACCCAAATCCCATCATAATCATTCAAATATTCAAATATTCCATAAAAAGAAAAGGAAACAAAGGAAAACACACAAATACAAACAAATTCACAATCTTTCTCTCAAAAGTATTCAATTTCAAATCACAAAAAAACCCATTTAAAAAAAAAAAACTAAACCGAATCCATAAAAGATAAATCAGAACTATTGAAAATAAAATACATAAACAAACCTCAATGAAAGCATTGTAAGGAGGAGCATAAAATTCAAAATCTTCTATAAAACTTCATGAGAATAGCAAAAAGGAGAGAGGAAAAAGTGGAACGCCAAGAATTGTAGCTTTAAGGGGCATAATTCGGTGGCAGCAAGCAGCAGCAATGGAGGCAGAGAGTGAGGAGAGAGAAATAGAAAGGCAAGGAGGAGACGTTCATGGGAGAGGGAGAGGCTGGGCGACTGATGAGGAAGTGAGAGATGGGTATGTAATAATTTTAGGGTTTAAATTGAAACGCTGTAGTTTTTATTTATTTTTTATTTGTTTTTTTTTTTAAGCTGATACCAAAACGACGTAGTTTTGGTATCAAATTAAAATTCCCTAACATCCATCTCCGGCTCTTACTTTCTCTAGTGTCGTACTCCCTTCTTCCTTGCCTCTCTCAAACCAACTCTCTGGCATTCTTTTTTTTTTTTTTTTTTTTGAACAGCTCTCTTGCATTCTTTCTACTGAAACACAATAGATCACACATATGTTAAATTATAGCATATATATATATATATATACTCGGTGTAGTGCGGTTTCTCGTCGAAGTGTAAAATAGCTGCCAATCGCTACACCGGCCGTCGTCGGTATGCCTGAATCTCCTCCGACCACAGCGCCAGACACCTACGGTGGAGCTTTGTAACGGTCGGGTCGGTTCAGTACCGGCTGGTTGCATCGGTGCCGGTCAGATCCTGAACAGGCCTATATCACGGGTCGCCATATCCCTATAGACATCTATTAGGGATAGAATAAAGTGAGAAGAGAAGTCAATAGAGATATCCTCTAAGAGGGATAACAAAAATTGAGCACGAGACTTTGTGATAGTGTTATAGTGAGACAATGGATGAAAAATGAATGTCATCACCATGTTAAGGAATCTCGGACCTTTTGCAAAGCCCGAGCAAGGGGTGTTTTGATGATCACCCCATGAAGAAGGTGTCTCACAAAAGAGAGACGAGAGTTCGTCTTTGGACACTCTCATCAGACGCTCACAGCCAGGGTAGTCAGGATGCATTACCCTAGGAACGTGTAGTACCTCGGAGACAATCTCTGGAGTAACTACGATGCACATACCTCGAACGCGAGAAAAGAAATGAGGTACAGAAGTGTCGAGTCCTTGCATATTGGAGTAAAACTCCTGTATGATCATGGAAGGGCATGTGACCAGGGTGCCACACAGTGACTCCCATCCCCTACTGTAGATGACAGTGGGTAGGTCAATGTCAGAAAAATCTGACAGAACGAATTGGCATTCCGAATGAATGCCTCATCGTGAAAAGTTCTCCGAGAAGTCCGTTTGGGCCTTCTCATCATAGAACCTAACGTGAGATGGAGCGGGGTCAGAAGAAGATGCCCCAGAATAAAGAGGGTTCTGGGACGGAGTGGATTTGCATTTAGGTGCCATAAAGAATACTAATGCAAGAAAGAGAGAGAAAATGAGAGAGAGAGACAATCAGAAAAGCACCAATAAAACAATATATCAAAATATAAAGAATTGAAGGTACGTATGCATGAAAATGCATGAACATGTGACATGTAAACTTAATTACATCATGGGCTCAGCCCAATCCAATCCTAACGGCACACAAATAGTTCAACATATATAGCACACATCTAAAATGCATGAAAATATAATTATAATGCAAGTGTGATGTAATGCATGAAGTTTTAGACTTATTGAAGCAACACTTATCCCAAAAATTTCACAAAAACTTCATTAATTTTGAATAACCCCAAAAATATCCAAAAATCGCAAAAGTTAGGTTAAAAGATATGAAATGCATGATTAAAGGATGAGAAAGAATCATACCAGAGAGAGGAGTAGATCTAGAGACTGAAAATTGAGTGGGAAAGTGAATTTGAGTGAAAGAGAGAAGTTTAGGAAGTTGAGAGGTCACAAACTGTCGAGAGAGATCGAGGAGAAGTGAACAGAAATCGCAAGGATCGTATTTATAGAAACTTAATAAATCTCGATGGATCGAAAACTATCGAGAGCTATCGAGGTTTAAAATGCGCCTTTTAGCTATTGAGCTAGCTATCAAGGATCTAACGAGAGGTGTCCACAACAAAGATTCTTGATGAATCGAGGTAGTTATCGAGCATCCAGAAGGTTTCTCGATGGATCAAAGTAGTGTGAGGGTCCTTTTTTGGACAGTACCCAAGCCCAAGTAGAAACAAGGACCTTGGACCCTTTTACTTGTTGTTTTAAGGGACTAGGCTTGGTTCACCGCAGCTAAATGGGCTGATTACGAACCAGGTGGTGCACAGAGCAAGGATCCTACAACACATACATACTAACAAACAAGAAATATATGCATTGAACAGCAAGAAACAATAAAAAGGGCAATGCGATTAGGGGTGTGCATAAAACCGAAGAATCGAAAAAACCGAATGAAACCGGCCGAATTGTGTCCAAAATTTCGGTTTGGTTTGGTTTTGGTTTCTATTTCTCGCAAACCAAAGTTTCGATTTCGGTTTCGATTTCCGATATGTATACACCGAACTGGCCGAAACCGAACCGAATAATATATAATATATTTTATATTATAATATTATATATATAATATAAAATCAGATTGGGCCGGCCTTGCAAATATATTTGGCAACCTGCAACTAGGCCTTCCAAATACATTAAGGCATTAGGCCTCGGGCCTTGCAAATAATCAAGCCCATTAATCCATTAAACTAATTAAATATCTAATTAAACTTAAATTAATTAGGTAAACTAATTAAACTAAAACAAAAAGTTAAAAACCCCTAGCACACATTTCACTCTCATCTCATTCTCACTCTCACACACAGAACACAACCTCCACAGTCATAGTCGCACCTTCTGTTACTCTGCTCAACGCTTCTCCAAGGTTCTCACACCCACAAACAAATGGGCAACTAAAGTTGTGCTTGTTGATGAAATTGTCCTCATCTGCAAGAGTAATAGCTTCGCTCTTGTCGATGTAATCAACCCCAATGGCTTCAAGAATTTGAGCCTCAACGAAATGGCCGACACACACCAAGTGTTTGTGAAATTGCCTGAACCAAAAAATAGAAGATTAGAAAAGAAAAGGAAATGAGAAATGGTTGGCTTTTGGGGTCTGGTTGATTTTAGTCACTCTAAATCTTCTTTCCGCCGCCAGCCTTAATGGCCTCCCCACGACATGATCATCTTCCTTCTTTTCTCACGGTATGATTCTTCTTTTTTCTTTCTCTCTCTTCTCTTTTCTTTCTCTGTCGCTTTGTATTTTGTTCAACTGCTAAGTCTATTGCTTAATTGCTTTTTTTATTTATTTATTTTTTTTTTATGTGATTAAAGTTAGGGTTTTAAAAATCTCAACAACCCTCACTTTGGAAAACCGAAATCCGACCGAAGCCGAAATACTACTGAAACCGATTGATTTCCAACCATTTTGGTCAGTTTCGGTTGAGAATTTCACAAACCGAAATATTCAATTTCGGTTGGCCATACACATACAAAACCGATCGAACCAAACCGAACCGAGCACACCCCTAAATGCGATAGAGAAAGACACAAAGTAAACGTTAGGGGTCTCTAAGATACTGTGTAGTATTTCATTAATTTTTCAATTGTGTAGTACATTATGCTCACTAGGATGTATCATAAGATCCAAATAAATTCAAAAATCACAGACTTAGATGGCTCTCCAAGCCTCTATGACTTACAAAGTTTGAATCCCTTTGAATCCAAGTGTGTTCTCTAGTGGCTGTTTGAGGATACCAGGCGGTGTTTTCCTCTCTTTTCTTACTTTCGTTGAATTCTAACAGAGTTTTCTCAATGATTCTACTCTAATTCACTGTTGCTAAATGGCCCCTTCACTATTGGTTGCTTCTCCCTTTTATAGTGTCATTCTAGGGTTCTGGGGTACCACTGATTCCCTCCATTTGCTCTCCTAGGTACTAGAATCAATGTTGTGCCAGCAACATTGGTAGCTGATCCCTTCCTTATTTCTCATAATTTTTCTCCTTTTGGTGCTTCTTCCCCAAAAGTCTCCTGCTGACTTTCCATTCTGAGACATCCTTAAAGAGCTGACCTTTGGTCCTTCTTCCTTCAAGGCTTTTTACCTTTTTTAGACTTAACTTTTGGTTGCCTTTCCTCTTGTCATTTTTTCCAAGTGAGCTGATTCCTTCATGCCAAGTTGAAAGTCTTCCCAATTACTTCCCTTCATGTTTCTTCATTCTAGGTTCCCCGAGGTACCAGCCCCTTGCTCATGAATTGTTGGTTTCCAAACTTTCTGGTTCTTTTCTGCATTATTGGGTGGCTGATAGGGACGTATATGTTCTCGTTCCTTGTGTTTCTTGACACTCCTTTTGAGCTGTCCTAATCTCATCTTGGTTTTGCTGTACGTCCCGAGGATCCTGAGCCCCTTGCTGTCCCTAGGTATCCCGGTACAGTTCTTACCACTGGACTACCTGTTGATTTTCTGCCTTTGGCGGGCTGGGCTTTTTTCTTCTTCCCTTTGTTTCATGAATTCTAAGGTCTATCCATTCGTGGGTCTGGTTTCTTTCTTAAATCCTTTAATGGAGTTGGGCCTACCATCTTTTTTTCTTTATCGCAGGCTCAAGTCTTTTATTTTCTCATGGAGTTCAACTCTCTGTGTCACTTTAGGCCTTGGTGCAACATGGTGACTTTTTTTAGACCTCAACAAGTAGCTATCAAGAGCTATCGAGAATGCGATAAAAAGTAGCTGAAGGGTCTTGATAGATAGCTTATTTGTCAAGAGCTATCGAGATTGCTTAAAAACAGTTTTTCAAGGAGGAGAAAAACACAGATATGAATGCAATCAAGCATGCTACTCAATCAAAAATCCAAGCAACATTTTAAGCTCTCAAAAACATCTCTCAATCAAGAAAAATGTTAAGCACATAGATCCAAAACACACATACACACTAAACAAGTCTAACCCATTTTATATTTTAAAAACAAGTTAAGACAGTTTAGTGAGCATACATTTACACAAGTATTCCTTGTGATGGCCAAATTACATTGTACCTGCACATGTATCAAAAGTAGCAAAGAATATTGCGTGTTGTGTGTAAAAAATATCGCAAGATTGCTTAGGTGTCTACATATTATGACGATTTGAGATATGAGAAAATCACTTTAACTCACACACAATCATAACTATTTGATGTGGACTATCACTTTTGAGGTACATCTTATAACTCCCACATCTCCTAGAATACACGCTTGCAATCATATATAAAGCATTTTGATCTTTTTGCTTTTATTTTTCTTTACATATTTTTCTTTTAATAAGCATATCATGCTTGGGCATATAGGAGAAAGAAAAGAAATACCTAATGATGTTAAGCATTTGACATTCCATTTTTGTTATGCCAAAGCATATAAATGTCATTTTATGATTGACGGCTAACAGTGATGAGATAGTTATTTATGCATTTCTCTTAGGATTTTCTAGTCCTTCCTGTAAAAAAGAGTGATATGAGTGTTAAGTACAAGAGATTACTTAATATTACTCATCACAAACACGAGCCACAAAACTCACTTGCTTAGTTGTGTATAGAGATGCTCATCTAAGTTACAAAAGATACAAAGTTTAGAAAATTTTGTTTCATTGGCCATCCAAGGTACACAAGTACCAATGTATACAAACACACACTGTTTTTGTATTTTTCTGATTTTTCAAATTTTTTTATATATATTTTTATATGAAAAACAAAATAAACCAAAACTGAAAAGAAAACAAACAAAAACAAGTTAAATAAAGTATTGCATAAAACTAGATGCAAATGCATGATGAAGAAGGAGGAGAAGGAGAGATTAATCCATGGAGATGACACTAATGTTTTGGCGAAGGAATTCAAACCGTTTGCTGTCAAGAGGTTTGGTAAACAAATCAGCCTTCTGATCATCAGTGTGAATAAACTAAAGAGTAAGAGTACCATCTTCGACAAACTCCCTAATGAAGTGATGTCGAATCTCTATGTGTTTAGTTCGAGAATGTTGAACCGGATTCTTAGAGATGTTGATGGCACTGGTATTGTCACAGTAGATGGTAAGATGCTCTTGACAAATACCGTAATCATGGAGGAGTTTTTGCATTTATAGAAGTTGGGTGTAACAGCTACTGGCAGCGATGTACTTAGCTTCTGCAGTGGATAATGAGATAGAATTCTGCTTTTTATTCATCTAGGAGACAAGATTATTACCCACATAGAAACAACCCTCTGATGTACTCTTTCTATCATTAGCATTCCCAGCCCAATCAGCGTCAGAGTACCCAGCTAAGACATCATTTGTGTCCTTGCTGTACCACACACCAAAGTCGGCAGTGATTTTGACATACTTTATGATTCTTTTCAAAGCAATCATATGAGACTCTTTAGGCTTAGCCTGATATCTAGCACACACTCCCACACTGTAACAAATGTCAAGTCTACTAGCAGTAAGGTAAAGAAGACTACCTGTCATGCTTCTATAAAGAGATGAATCTACACTTTTACCTAACAAGTTAACAATGAGTTTAACAGTTGGGCTTATAGGGGTTCCAATAGAACTAGCAAATTCCAAACCAAACTTCTTCACAAGATTTTTAGCATATTTAGATTGAGATAGGAATATAGTTGAATCTTGTTGACGAATCTGCAATCCAAGGAAGTGAGTTAGCTCTCCAATCATGCTCATCTCAAACTCGGCTTGCATGAGTTTTGAGAAGTTATGAGCAAGTTCATCCTTAGTTGACCCAAAGATGATATCATCAACATAGACCTGAGCAACTATCAACTCACCTTCTTCCCTTTTTATGAAGAGAGTTTGATATGCTTTTCCTCTTGTGAACCCATGTGACACCAAGTATTGTGTGAGCCGATCATACCAAGCTCTAGGGGCTTGCTTTAACCCATAAAGTACCTTCTTGAGGTATAGCACATGATCCGGAAAGTACGGATCAATGAATCCTTTTGGTTGAGCCACATAGACATCTTCTTTAAGGAGCCCATTCAAGAAAGCAGTCTTCACGTCCATTTGATAGAGCTTGAACCTTAAGTGACATGCCAGAGCTAGGAGAATTCTGATGGACTCCATACGGGCTACCGGAGCAAATGTCTCATCATAGTCTACTCCTTCCATTTTTGAGTATCCTTGAGCTATAAGACGAGCCTTGTTGCGGATCACATTACCCTCATCAGTTTTATTGCGGAATATCCACTTTGTGTCGATGATGTGATCACCCTCTAGTCTAGGTACCAAAGTCCAGACATCATTCCTTTGAAACTGAAGTAGTTCATCATGCATAGTTTCAACCTAGCTTTCATCTTGAAGAGCTTCCTCAACTTTAGTGGGTTCAACCTGCGACAAGTAACAAGAATAAGACACAAAGTTAGCAACACATTTATCAACTGTACGCTTCCTCAGTGTAAGTTTATTCACGTTTCCCAC